>JASDQU011247659.1:1754-12175 GCA_032191745.1 Picea mariana
CACAAGTGTCTCTTCCTCTGTGTTGTGTATTTTGTATTTTGGTATTAGAGTCCAGGTTGAGCCATTGAAGCCCACAAATATAGAGAGAGGTCTGGTTGGTGAAACTCTTGCAAAGATTGTAGAGCCTCAGTACAAACATAGAGTGCAATTCTGTCCAAGCTTGCCACAATAAAAACATGTATTATTCATTTTAACATTAGCATCGATCTTTGATGCCAACAATGCCAAATATGAACTTGAAGACTTGGAATTAAGATTTTTCCTTCATTCTTCTTGTAACAGAATACATGCCAATTCATCAAACGAAGGAGATTTTTCTCTAGCTACAAGACTAGTGATAAACATCTTATATTCTTCTAACATTCCATTCAACGCTACAGTTACCAAATGTGTGCTAGAAATCTATTCACCAATATCACCAAACTTATCTCTCAATTCTTTAATTATAGAAAGAAATTCATAGACATTTTCATTCTCCTCCATTCTAATTGAAAAAAAATACTTTTTAAGAACAGAACTCAGTTTGTATTTTTTGTGTGATACAATTGTTTTCCATGTCTCATTAGATGTATTACTTTCTCTAATATGTGGAATGATGTTATCCTTCATGGACATTCTCAAGAGAACTTTGCCTTCCAAATGTGTGTATCATTGTTTAGCTAGATCTATTCTGTACAGGTTCAACACATTTACACTGCATGGTTGCGAGGACCACATTTCCATATCTTTTGTTGTTGTGATTGACCAAATGATTAAACACTGGGCCAGGGAAAGCGATCTTATCGGTACCGTGTGCTGAACTGGCAATTTGAACAGCTTAGTTTGTTGTTGATTTCCCAAAATGATTGTGCATTCTTTATTGGGAATTGAAATAAAATAATAAATAATTCGAAGAAATGTTCGTGTATGCGACTTGAATATGATAAAATGGCATGTGTTGGATGAGTACTACCATAAACTCTTGTTTAATCATAGTATCGATTCTTTCCATGAAATCATGCACCCAAAAAAATGTTTATTACAAATAAATAAACAACTCGATATTTGTGAGGATCATGTTTGATGCAGTTCCCCCACCTCAGCGGGGTCTATTGACCTCCCTTTCAATTGATCTTCAACTGTCTGAGCTGGATTAGCTCTTTCGGGTCCCTGCTGGAACCTCCACGAAACAAATCCACAGGTCCTTATGAAACTCCGCCCATGCAAACTAGCCCTAGCATAAAGTTCTTCTCCACGTGATCATTGTCTGTAACCATACGCCTATCCCAAAAGGTGCTTCGTGATTTCGGTTTTCGGATGTTTCAATGCGAGTCACCTCTGACTCTCCCGACTTCTCGAACTCTGAACTAAGATCTTGGAACACGCTAGCTCCTTCCCTTTACTTCTGCTGATGTGACCTCCGGCTATGACCTAGGGCCCAACTCCCAAGTGCTTTGGGACTTTGCACTTTGCGATGTCGAAAGATTGCTTGCCTCATTTCTCTCGATTCCCGAGCTCCGAACTTCGCTCGTGTCAGATCAACGGTCCAGGGCTCTCCATGATTCAACAACTATGATGACCTCATGACTTCGGACTTTGCGAGTTCTCGCTACTCCTACCTCTAGCTTTCCCAATTTGTGAATCAACAAAATGTCGATCCAGCTCCACGTGTCCTTCCAGATCCAACGGCCTGGATTTGAATTGCTCTTTGCGACTTCATGCTTCAGAGGTTTTCAACTTTCCTCCTTGCAAATCTTCCAAAGTTCGAATCTTCGAACTCTTAGATTTGTTGCCACCTGTCCCCCTCGACGATGGATGGTCCCGACTGCTTCGAAACTTTGGGACTTCGTGAGTCCGCTCTTCTATGCACTTGCCTTTGGATCAAACGGTTGTTGGTCTTTCGTGCTCAGATCCAACGGACGAGATCTGTTCTCCTCCATCTATGCGTGCTCCTCCTATCTGGACTCTGATATGATGGTCCAAATCCTTCATAGTGCTCCATCCAACGACCACTATCGCTCCTCCTCTTGAGCTTGTACTTTCTCTTGAATTGGGAAAATTTCTAAGTGTCAAAGGTTGCGACCTTTGATCTTTCTATGAGCCCAACTACTTTGGGTCTTGTCCGCACTCCTGTAAACACTATCTCTTTTGAGCTTCTTGAACTTGAAACAAGTTCACTTCCATGTGCACTCCTTGCACTTTGACTAGACTTCAGATGGATGTCTTTCAACACTTCGTCCGAGTGTTGGCCTGGTGCACTCCTTGCACAGGTCTTCCTCCAGAGTATTCAGTAACTCTGTTTTTGTCCCTCTTGTTCCTCGAAGGGATATATGTGCCCTCTTGGCAACCTCTTTCTCAAAGAACACCTTGTTGAGTGTTTCCTCCAGAGTGTTCAGTAACTCTGTAAGTGTCTTCCCCTTGACACTTCTCTTCTCTCTGAACTCGAAAGAGAGTTCACTTGTGCACTTCTTGCACCTACTCAAGGCCCTCCTGGTAGAGCTCTATAGAATATTCAACAATTATGTTTCTTGTGCCTCCTCTATATAGTATTTCCTCCAAGGTGTTCATTAACCTTGAGGCTCCTCTTGAGTCCGTGAATCCCTTTGGTGTGCCCTCCTAGCACATTCTTCTCTAAACTCGATTCGAGATTCAGAAGCGCACTCCTTGCGATGGCTACAAAACCTCCAACATTCTGTTGTGCACTCCTTGCACAGCCTAAAGAACCCAAAAATAACTCAACAAGCTCACATATAGAGAATTCTATCTATCCATATAGATGAAAACTATCACATACATCTATAGCATAAATGAACACACAAATGACATTTATTCATAACCACATAAACACACAGAGAATCATATGCAGGAAAAAATGCTCTGTATTAATCTTAGAATGCCTGTACAATGTTTACAAAATCTTGGATTGCAACAAAGTCTCGGCTCTATATTCTCCTCTCATGAACTCTCCACTCACTCATCTCTAACATCCCTAATGAATTTTGATACAAATATCTTTTACAAAAGAGGGGTTTCTCAAGCTCTCCCTCCAAGCTACCCACTCTCATTAATTACATTGAATGATCATGTACATCTTCAGATCCAAGGAAAAGCTCAAGATCTGTTCTAGCTCAGCCTAATAAAGGCGACTCCATCTACTGCCAGTACAAAGGCATCGACTCGACTCTTCCAGCCTTTCAACATTTGATTTGCATTTAATTACAATTTGAAATTTAAATTTGAGGTCAAAATGAGAGGGTTGGTGCATCTCCCCTCCTTGAATACGCTTTGATGTGTTGGCTAGCTGGCGTGTTGCTGAGGTGGAGTGATGCTCCTGCATCATACTCCACTTCTATGAAACATTCATGAGCCCCTTCTCATGACCTTCCCAACTCTGTTGAAATCCTCCTGGATCTCAAACTCTCCTTTGGAGATATCCTCCTGCTCCACTGCTTCATTGCTGTTGTTGTTGCCCTACTGCTCTTATAGGTCCTCCTCTGCCCAGCTTCTCCTTGCTGACAGTTTCTTGTACTGACCTCAACATCAACCTTCTGATTTCTTCAATCATCTCATCCATCTGATCAAATGGCTGGCTCTTGTTTTGCAACCTGCTCTACTGCACTTCCTCCTTGTCAATGGGTAGATCAACTCAATCCCCCCTCTTGTTTTCTCCATCTCTTGTGGGCTTGGATTTCCACCCTGTTGCAGGCTCTTGTTATGTAGTCTCATCACTGAGCTGCTTATCAGCCTCTTCCTCTGATAGATTTGCTTATGCTAGTTCTCCTTGTCCTGGTTCAACTCTAGCTTCCTCCAACTGCTCCTCACACTGGAATTTTTCTTCATCTTTTGCTGCAGGCTTCAGTACTGCAGTCATATCTTTTTAATCTCCTTGGATAAAATTCCTGAGAAATTATGTTGAATACTTTTCTCCTACAATATGCATGAATGTCTCCTAGAATCCATCTTCTGGTTTTGGATTGTTCAACCAATCTTGCAGCATCTCCAACTCCTTCTCCCATGGAGTGAGCATATTAGCTGCATGTTCGTCTTCTTTTGCGGGGAAAGACATCAATGTCTGCTGCTTCTCCTCCTCTATGACAGCCACTGCTAGCTGTCTTTCTTTTGTTGATGCGTCTACAACACATGCTATGGCCTCGACTGGGCTGCTTGGTAGGAATATCTCAATCCCTCCAATGATTAGGATGCATTTATGATCCTCCTCCATTAGCTCTCCTTGTTGATATGAACTCTCAGCTGAGTTCATCTTCTCTCCCTTGCCCACATGGAAATCTAGGATTTCGCCTCTTCCCTCTAGGCAATCTATGAGATCGAATGATCTCATCTCATTGCCCACCTGGCATTCTGAAATTTCATCACTTCCCTTCTGGAAGTCTCTGATATCCTTAGTTGATCTCTTTTCCTCATCATTACTGAGATCTTTTCCAACTTCTGGCTCAAAGATGTGAACCATTTCCACTATGTCACTAATGTTTTCAACTTCCCTCATCCACCTCCTCAACATCTGTTGCTTCCTTTTGGCCAACAACTTATGGACGGGCCACTTAACCTTCCTCTTCAAGGGCCATTCATATGTCTAGTGTAACTTCACTTCTTGTTGCATGTTCAATTCTAGGCTATCCATCTCTTCTCTTATTTCGTTGAGCTCCTGATCCATCTCTGCTTTAATTTTCTACTGTAGGTCTTCCCTTCGACCACACTTATGGCCTCTAGTAGCCATATTTCTTCTTCTACCTTCCCTCCTAGTGATTCTATTGTTCACTCTGCAACCGAGAGCACCTCCAGGTTCTCCTTTGCCTGAAATCTACAGACGAAAATTGTGCTCTGATACCACCTGATGCAGTGCCCCCACCTCAGTGGGGTCTGCTGACCTCCCAGTCAAGGATCGATCAAGATACTGAGTTGGAGCATCTCTTCGGGTCCCTGCTGGAACCTCCAAGAATCAATCCACAGGTCCTTCTGAAACTTCACCCGCGGTCTACAAGAGAACTTTAACTTTTGATACCACTTGATGTTACCATACTATCTCTTCTTTAGTGTCCTCTCTCCTTGGCCTAGAGAAATCAATTATGTGCAGGATCTGATACCACCTGTCAACCTTGACAATGGACAATTCTGACTGGTTTTGAAACTTAGGGACTTCGTGAGTCCACTCTCCTATGCACTTGCCTCTAGATCCAACGGTTGTTGCTACTTCGCGCTCAGATCCGATGGACGGGATCTGTTCTCCTCCTCCTCTGTGTGCTCCTCCTGTCTGGAATCTGATCTAATGGTCCAGATCCTTCATAGTGCTTGATCCAGTGACCACTGTCATTCCTCCTCCTGAGCTTGCATTTTCTCCCGACTTGGGAAAATTTCTAAGTGTCAAAGGTTATGGCCTTTGATCTTTCTGCGAGCACGACTACTTTGGGTCTCATCCGCGCTCCTATAAATGATATCTCTCCTAATATTCTTGAACTTTAAACAAGTTCACTTCCATCCACACTCCTTGCACTTTGACTAGCCTTCAGATGGTTGTCTTTCAACACTTCGTCTAAGTGTTGGTTTGGTGCACTCATTGCATAGGTCTTCCTCTAGAGTATTTAGTAACTCTGTTTTTGTCCCTCTTGTTCCTCGAAGATATATCTATGCCCTCTTGGCAACCTCTTTCTCAAATCATACCTTGTTGAGCGTTTCCTCCAGAGTGTTCAATAACTCTGTAAGTGTCTTCCCCTTGACATTTCTCTTCTCTCTAAACTCGAAAGAGAGTTCACCTGTGCACTCCTTGCACCTGCTCAATGCCCTCTTGGTAGAGCTCTACAAAATCTTCAACAATTATGTTTCCATGTGCCTCCTCTGCACGGTCTTTCCTCCAAGGTGTTCAGTAACCCTGAGGCTCCTCTTGAGTCTGTGAATCCTTCTGGTGTGCCCTCCTGGCACGTTCTTCTCTGAACGCAATTCGATATTCAGATGCACACTCCTTGTGCTAGCTACAAAACCTCCAAAATTTTGTTGTGTACTCCTTGCACAACCTAAAGAACCCATAAATAACTCAATAAGCTCACAGATGGAGAATTCTATCTATCCCTATAGATGAAAACTATCACATACATCTACAGCATAAATGAACACACAAATGACATTCATTCATAACCATATAAACACACACAAAATCGTATGTAAGAAAAAATGCTCTCTATTAATCTCAGAATGTCTATACAATGTTTACAAAAGCTCAGACTGCAACAGAGTCTCAACTTTATCTTCTCCTCTCATGAGCTCTCCACTCACTCATATCTAACATCCCTAATGAATTTTGATACAAATATCTTTTACAAAAGAGGGGCTTCTCGAGCTCTCCCTCCAAGTTACCTACTCTCATTAATTACATTGAATGATCATGTACATCTTTAGATCTGAGGCAAAGCTCAAGATCTATTCCAGCTCAGCCTAATAAAGGTGACTCCATCTACTACCTGTACAAAGGCATTGACTCAACGCTTCCATCCTTTCAACATTTGATTTGCATTTAATTACAATTTGAAATTTAAATTTAAGGAAAAAATGAGAGGGTTGGTGCCTCTCCCCTCCTTGAATGTGCTTTAATGTGTTGGCTAGTTGGCGCATTGTTGAGGTGGAGTGATGCTCATGAGATTCCCATCTCTATTGAAATCCTCCTGGATCCAAAACTCTCCTTTGGATCTATCCTCCTGCTCCAATGCTTCGCTACTGCTACCGCTGCCCTACTTCTCTTGCAGGTCCTCCTTTGTCCAGCTTCTCCTTGCTGACAGTTTCTTGTGATGACCTCAACATCAGCCTTCTGGGTTTATTCAATCACCTCGTCCAGTTGCTCAATTGACTGACTCTTGTTTTTCATCCTAGTTTATTGCACTTCCTCCTTGTCAATGGGTAGATCAACTCGATCCCCCCTGTTTTTTTCTCCATCTCTTGTGGCCTTGGCTTGCCACCCTACTATAGGATCTTGTTTTGCAGTCTCATCACTAAGCTATTTCTCAAGCTCTTCCTTTGACAGATTTTCTTCTGCCACTTCTCCTTGTGTTGGTTCAACTCTAGCTTCCTCCAACTGCTCCTTAGACTGGAATTCTGCTTCATCTTCTGCTGCAGGCTTTAGTGCTTCAGTCATATCATGTTCATCTCCTTGGTTGAAATTCCTAAGAAATTCTGTTGAATGCTCTTCTCCTACAATCTGCATGAATGTCTCCTGGCAGCCATATTCTAGTTCTAGATTGTTCAACCAATCCTCCAACATCTCCAACTCCTTCTCTCATGGAGTGAGCATCTTAGCTGCATTCTGTTCTTCTTCTGTGAGGTAAGACATCATTGTATTCTCCTTCTCCTCCTCTATGACAGCCACTACTAGCTATATTTTTGTTGTTGTTGCATCTGCAACACATGCTCTGGCCTTGACTGGGTTGCTTGGTAGGAATATCTCAATTCCTCCAATAATTAGGATGCATTTATGATCCTCCTCCATCATCTCTCCTTGATGATATGAACTCTCAGTTGAGTTCATCTTCTCTCCCTTGCCCAAGTGGTAATATGGGATTTCCCCTCTGCCCTCCTGGAAGTCTATGAGATCGACTGATCTCATCTCATTGCCCACCTGACAATCTGAAATTTCATCATTGACCTTCTGGCAACCTTTGAGATCCTTAGCTGATCTCTTTTCCTCATCATCACTGATATCTCTTCCAACTTCTGGCTCATAGATGTGAACCATTTCCACTATGTCACTGAGGTTTTCAACTTCCCTCAGCCACCTCCTCAACATCTATTGCTGCCTTTTTGCCAACAACTTCTGGACGGGCCACTAAACCTTCCTCTTCAAGGGCCATTCATATGTCCAGTGCACCTTCACTTCTTGATGCATCTTCAATGCTAACCTATCCATCTCTGCTCTTATTTTGTTGAGCTCCTGATCCATCTCTGCTTTTCTTTTCTGCTGGAGGTCTTCCCTTCGACCACACTTATGGCCTTCAGTAGCCATCTTTCTTGTTCTACCTGCCCTCCTGTCAAGTTTTTTGTTCACTCCAATTGAGAGCATCTCCAGCTTCTCCTTCGCCTGAAATATACAGATGAAAATTGTACTCTGATACCATGTGACAAAGTGCCCCCACGTTAGTGGGGTCTACTAACCTCCCAGTCAAGGATCGATCAAGATATTGAGCTAAAGAAGCTCTTTGGGTCCCTACTGGAACCTCCAAGAATCAATCCACAAGTCCTTCTGAAACTTCACCTGTGGTCTACAGGCGAACTTTAACTTCTGATACCACTTGATGTTACCAGACTATCTCTTCTTCAGTGTCCTCTCTCCTCGGCCTACATAAATCAATTTTGTGCAAGTTCTAATACCACCTGTCAACCTTGACGATGGATGTTTTCGACTGGTTTCAAAACTTAGAGACTTCGTGAGTTCGCTCTCCTATGCACTTGCCTCTGCATCCAATGGTTGTTGGTCCTTCGTGATTAGATCCAATGGAAGGGATATGTTCTCATCCTCCTCTGCGTGCTCCTCCAGTTTGGACTTTGATTTGATGATCCAGATCCTTCATAGTGCTCGATCCAATGACCACTATCGCTCCTCCTCTTGAGCTTGCACTTTCTCTCGACTTGGGAAAATTTCTAAGTGTCAAAGGTTGCGGCCTTTCATATTTATGCAAGCCCGACTACTTCGGTCTTGTCCGCACTTCTGTAAACGTTATCTCTCCTGAGATTCTCGAACTTTAAACAAGTTCACTTCCACGTGCACCCCTTGCACTTTGACTAGCGTTCAGATGGTTGTCTTTCAACACCTCGTCCAAGTGTTGGCTTGGTGCACTCCTTCACTAGTACATATGACCAAATTTGCGACGGTTGTTCATTGATATTGCCACACTTATCCGTCGCAATTTCCACAAAAGCTGATATTTTTTTCGTTGTAATAATTTAGTCGCTATATCCATGATCCAGGTGTGCATGGAAACATCGACGAAATTAGCTATCCACGTGTCACCACCTTCAATATTGGTTAACCTTATGCATCGTCGCAATTACAATGAAATTTTGTCACAATACCAACGAAGAAATGTGGCAATTACGATGAAACTTCGTCGTAATTGGGACAAAAAGTTATGCGAAGCCAATAACTTGCGACGCAGCTGCTGAATGTGTGACGAAATCCCATTGCAACTTGCGACGAAACTACATGGTAATATCGACGAGTGCTATATATCAAAACCATATTTACAACGAATTTGTTGTATATGCGACGAAACTTCATGGAAAAGTGTGACGGATTTTCGTCGCTATAGCGACGGTTATTGTAAAAAAGTAAAAAAAATTCTGACGAAATTCCGTTGATATTGCGACAGTTATGGTAAAAAAGTAAAAAAAAATCCGACGAAATTCCGTCGATATTGCGACAATGACTGTAGGTTTAAAAAAATAAAATTTACATGAAATATGGTATTACCATATTACATTGTAATATGGTATACCATATTGTATGCCATATTACAATGTAATATGGTAATGTCATATTACAATGTAATATGGTAATGCCATATTACATTGTAATATGACATTACTTTTACATTGTAATATTGTAATATTGTAATATTGTAATATATTGTAATATATATATCCCGTAGAAATAATCAAGGCGTTAACCAACCAAATATTGTAAGCATGTGTTATCATGAAGTTGGATTAGAAGTAAGGATACCAAGAATTGTAATGCATCAATATTAAATCTAATGAAAATTGAAATTTCATTTGAAATCAAAGCAAATTTCTTATGATACACAATGGTTGAACCTTTGATACAATGAAGGAGTTGGATAACATAACACTTGAAACTTTTGTTTCCTTGAGATCTTGAGAGATGATGAGGTTATGAATTTTCATGTTGAAAGTTTGTAATGAAGATAGTATCATGGAATCCTTGGGACCTTATAGTCCCTGCCACAAATCTGTGGTTTGGAGAGCACATGAAATTGTTCCAAGTTAGATGTTTTATGTTTGCAAGAAGTTAAAGTAGTTGGTTTAATTTTGTAAGTCACTCTTTGGCTAATATGGTTGATTGTTGTATTTTTACCTAACCATGTTGAAGGTAGAGAGGAAACCACCTTGATCTCCTTGTATTTTTACCTAACCATTGTGTTACTGATATTTCTGATTATGGGGGTAAAATGCTAAGAAATGGGTAAAAACCCAATTGTCCTAAGTTCTGAATGCAAATGCGCCCATGGTAAATGACGAGAAAATCTGGACAGCAGGATTTCTCGTGCCTGGATCAGCAACGCACCTCGGATTCCAAAGCCCCCCCGCCTTTCTACCTTTAAGTTAAAGGGGGGGGGGGGTCTGGAATCCAGGGAGCACCTCTTCAACGATCGAGATCAAAGCGCCCGGATCAACGGTGCGCGAGGCGATTCCGGACCCCCCCCCCC
>JASDQU011247659.1:12195-23249 GCA_032191745.1 Picea mariana
TTGGGACCTTATAGTCCCTGCCACAAATCTGTGGTTTGGAGAGCACATGAAATTGTTCCAAGTTAGATGTTTTATGTTTGCAAGAAGTTAAAGTAGTTGGTTTAATTTTGTAAGTCACTCTTTGGCTAATATGGTTGATTGTTGTATTTTTACCTAACCATGTTGAAGGTAGAGAGGAAACCACCTTGATCTCCTTGTATTTTTACCTAACCATTGTGTTACTGATATTTCTGATTATGGGGGTAAAATGCTAAGAAATGGGTAAAAACCCAATTGTCCTAAGTTCTGAATGCAAATGCGCCCATGGTAAATGACGAGAAAATCTGGACAGCAGGATTTCTCGTGCCTGGATCAGCAACGCACCTCGGATTCCAAAGCCCCCCCGCCTTTCTACCTTTAAGTTAAAGGGGGGGGGGGGTCTGGAATCCAGGGAGCACCTCTTCAACGATCGAGATCAAAGCGCCCGGATCAACGGTGCGCGAGGCGATTCCGGACCCCCCCCCCCACCTTTCTACCTTTAAGTGGAGGGGGGGGCGGGGTCCGGAATCCAGGGTGCATCTTTCTGACGGCTGCGATTGAAGCTCCTGGATCAATGGCGTGCAGGCAATCCAGATCAGCGTGGGCCCTTTCCCATCATGTCAGCTAGTGGACCATCCTCCCTCTTGCCACCTATCCTCCTTCTGATCGTACGATGAGGCTCGCTCCCCCTATCCCTTCCTCACCCTCTGACACCCGTCCGCTTCCCCTTGTCTAGTCCATGTGGCCCCTTCCCCCCATCTCATCGTCCACTCACCACCTACCATGTGTCCTTCTCCCTCCACTTATTGTCTTCCACCACATGTCTTCCCCTGCCACCTCTCTCACACCTCATTGCTTCTTACTTCACCCCCCACGGTTTTGTCCCAATCACTCCATTGTTGTGTCCCATATTTCATGCTGGCCTCCACGCCTATGCACCTTCTCACTCAGCTAATCCAGGTGGTGGCGCTAAAGGTCTTCCACGTCGCAGAGGTACCAAGTTGGTCGGGCCACCCTCAATCTCAATGAAGCAGTTATTGAGGTAGTTGGTGGTGGTTAGACATTGTCTCCGCCATAATGAGAAAGTCCGACGATGAATTAAAGGCACCTCAATTCGGCCATGGAACTGTCAGAGAGTCTGATTGCGTCCGCCGAAGTTGCACAATCATTCAAAGATTGCAGTTGCAGATTGTCAGAAGCCATGCAGATGCAATGTGTTTAATGCAACGTCTCGATCTTGTTGTTGTTGTTGTTTTGAGTATATGAAGGCGTTTTCGCCATTTTTGTATCTATCGATGGTAGAGCGAAGATCCCGAATGTAAAGTTTTAATGATCATTCTAGTTCTATGGCTATGCATATGTGTTTGAGATTTCTTGTTTTATGACAAACATTTTTCCTTTTCCATCTGTGTTTCATCTCATGCCAGAGAGTTCATGATCGAATGCTTCGTATGAATTAGCACAATTATGTTATGATAAATGATTTATTGTTGCATTACTGTTTTCTTTGGTTTCCTGCATTTGGGTGTAAGAAGATCTTGCCTTCAGATGCTTTCTCTCACAGTCTGTTAGAAACCTAATGTTTAGAGCAGTCCCCTGCACTCTTCTCATGCAAGTCTTCCACCTACTCACCCTTATTACAACTCACTGTTTGGAGTTTCTCTAAGACCTCACTCACCCATGCATGCCTGGCCTAGTTTCAGAGTTGAGATGATATTGTTCTGAGTTTTATTCCATTTTATCACCCCTCTACAAACAAATCGTGACATTAAACTGATGGGTGTCGGGCTCTGCTCCTGCAAGCAATCCATGAGTGACTTCTGACGCTAACATTTTCTGGCATCGTTGTCGGGGACGAAGTTGAATATTTTCCTCGGGATTGAATGACAATGATCAACTGATTCTGAAGGTGCATAAGATATCAAAACTATTAAGATTTCTACTATGCACCTGGTGACTCCATTGTGATGACTCCACTGGGAAGAACCTTCTCTATTAATTGTGGCTTTCAGAGGCAGACACACGTGGTCTCATCCATAGCTGCCTCTAGTGACACCGGAAGCTGACCCAGAAGCGGTTCTCAGAAGAGGAAAGAGATCTGCAGAAGAAGTTCCCATCACCAAATCAGGTAATACGCCATCCCCTTCTGTCAAAACTCCTTTTTCTCCTCCTCAGTTTCTCAATAGACCTACTTTAGAGGTTTCTCGTTTCTTGAATTTCAGGAGTGTTCCTGCTGAGTTTTCCTCTCCTGGTCTGGGACTAGAGGGAGAAATTCTTGTCACTCCCCTCTCCTCTGAAGCTGTTCCTTGGAGTAGACCTAGGATTAGAGAAGATTTCCCCACTCCTACACATAGAAGAGCACCTGCTGACTTGATTTCATTAGCTTTCTCCTTGAACCCTCTCTTGTTTCCCACTCCACTTCGAGATTCATCCCCAGTAGCCCTGTCTCGAACTCCTTCTCCTCCAAGTTCTCCTCCACCTAATATTCCTATGGCTGGTGCTAATCCTCCTCTGAATAGAATGGATTCCATAGTCACTGCTAGATATTCTCCTTTAATCCTACCCCATCCTATGAATCCTCTCCCTGTTGGAGATTACTTGAAATACATGCCCAAGTTTACCGGAGAAGGGGACATAACCGTAGAAGAGAACTTGGCTGCTTTCTACAGTTATGCAGACAACCTAAACATTGAAAATGAAGATGTCTAGATGAGAGTCTTCACCCAGAGTCTGGATGGCGAGGTGAGGAAATGGTTTAGAGGACTGGCCCCCGGATCTATTGCTGGAATTGAATCTCTGGATAATGTTTTCCTGAAGCAATGGGGAGATAGAAAGGATTTCATGTATTACATGACAGATTTTGGGTCTCTGAAGAAAATGGAAGGAGAGTTTGTCTCTGACTTCTCCAAAAGATTCAATAAGATGTATAATAAGATTCCCGCAGAGATAAATCCCTTAGAAGCCTCTGCCCAAATTTCTTATGCTGGTGCATTTGACCCTGCCTTTTATTGAGAGAAAGAAGAGCCACCTCCTTAGCTCAAATGAAAGATGCGGCCGTAGAAGTGGAATCCAACATATTAGCAGTTGACAGGTTGAGGAACAAGGCCGACACAGACAGAAGAAAGGGAAAATCCGAAGCCTCAGCTTCTGGCCCATCGTTGCCCCACACTCAAGTGGATGAAATGACCAAGATGATGAAGTTTTTATCTGAAGAGATGGAAAGATTGAAGGTGGAAAGGAAGCAAATGTATAAGGGTCCACAGGGCACCGAAAACAAAGGAGGTTTCATAAGGACAAATAATTTTACTCCCCCGAATATGCAAAGAGAGAGGGGAAGAGACAGAGAAGACCAGAGAATTTAGGCCCCTTTTCAGAACAATTTGGTGGTCGATGAGGAATAAAGAGAAGCATACGAGTTGGATCCTGAAATCCATTGCCTAGAACACATTCCTCCTTTTCCTCATCTCACTCAAGCATCTTATGAGGAGTCTCTTATGGATAGTCAGCTAAATGAAATTAGCAAGGGAGACAAGGCTAGTGGCGGCCGAGGCAAGTATAACCCGAGGTCCGACAAAAAGACAACAACACCTAATATTCCTGAGCAGTCCACTAAAACAGAGAAGCCTGCTAATGAAGTAGCAGACAGTCACAGAGGTAAGAAGGCTCAACTCCTTTCTCCCATTTTCCACATTCATGTTCCTGAAGTTAGAGAAATCCCAAAGCTTACATCTTATTTTAATTTCAAACATGAGATTCAAAAGATCAGGATCCCTGTGCCCCTCACTGAGCTAATCAAACATGAAGAATTTAAAAAATGCTTCTCTGAGATTTTTCAGTCTGATGCCTCATTCCCCCTTGCAGACTCCATAAACCTCCAAGATGAAAAGCCTGCAGTTATCCTAGGTCCCATGGTAGACGACAGAGATGATTCATCCCCTCCCTTCTACACCTCCCTGAACATACATGATAAAGTGCTGCACAACTACTTGATGGATTCGAGGGCTTCTCACAACCTCATGCCTAAAACTGTCATGGAAGAATTAGGGCTAGAATTCACTCGAGCTTATCGTGACCTCTACTCTTTTGACTCCAGGAGAGTTCAGTGTCTTGGAGTTATTAGGGACCTGGTTGTGACCTTGTTTCAACTTCCCATGAAAAGTGTGGTCATGGATATTGTAGTAGCTGATGTCCCCCCCAAGTTCGGCATGCTATTGTCAATATCTTGGATAAAAATACTGGGGGGAACCTTGCAAATGGACCTCACGTATGCTACTATCCCAGTGTTTGGGGGAGAGCATAGAAGACTATACAGGGAAGCCCAACTGGCCTACATAATTAGTGATGAAACCAACCCCACCAATCATCCCATCTTTTCCTTGGACACTGATTTAGGCTCCAGTTTACTACAGCTCACCCATGCCCCCGAGCCTCCTCTGAAACTTAGAAAGCAGCCCACTGTTTCCCCTGAAGTTCCTCCCTCCATAACCCCCATCTGGAAAATGATCTTTGATGGAGCCTTCTCTAGGGAAGGTGCTGGAGTTGGAGTGGTTTTTGTGTCACCTGCTCAAGAGACCATATCCCTGTCATATAAGCTAGAATTTGACACCACCAACAATGTGGCAGAATATGAAGCTCTTGTTCTTAGATTGAGAGCTACAAAGGAAATGGGAATTAAAGGGATAGAAATATTTGGATATGCTGAGCTGATTATCCAGTAGGTCAAAAATGCCTATCGTGCTAAAAATCCCCGGCTCAAGAATTACAGAAATGAGGTATGGGACCTAGTTGATAATTTCTTCTTGGCTTTTAACATTTCTTTCATTCCAAGGGAAGAAAACACTTCAGCCAATTCTTTAGCTGTCTCAGCTAGTTTGCTCGAATTGCCCCTACCACCTGTGGTCAGACCTGATGTTGAAATAAAATATAGACCCTCTGTACCAGACAATGTCAAGTACTGGAAGGTATTTGAGGATGATCTAGAGATCGATAAATTTCTCCAATCCGTTGATGACTTTTCTGCGTTGCACATAGATGAGGATCCTAACGTGGAAGGTGACCATCACCCTGGGGAGTTTTTGAATAAAATTGCTAACCACCAGATTATTCAACTATCGATCAATCACATTCGAAAAGGACTGATCCCATTAGAAAGGTTGTTCGACGGGAATGATGTGGCAGTAAAGGGTAGAGTTTCAGGTGATGATGCTGACACAAATGAGTGCAAGATAGGCACACCAGAGGAGCCCAGGTTTGTCAAGCTGTCAAAGAGTTTGTCCAAGAAGCAGAGGGCTGAATATACTGAGTTGCTGAGGGAGTTTGCTGATGTGTTTGCATGGACCTACGAAGACCTCAAGACGTATGACACATCAGTCATTGAGCACAAGATCCCACTGAAAGAAGAGGCTAAGCCATTCAAGTAGAAGTTGAGGTAGATAAATCCCATGTTGCTACCTATCATGGAGAAAGAGGTGAAGAAGCTACTAGATGCCCAAATCATTGTCCCCTTGAGGTATTCTGATTGGGTGGCCAATTTGGTCTCGGTAAGAAAGAAAAGCAGAGAGATAAGACTCTGCGTGGATTTCAGGAACCTGAACAGGAGCTCAAGGAAAGATAATTATCCTCTTCCCAACATGGAACATATATTGTAGAAGGTCACCGATGCATCTAGAATATCCATGATTGATGGCTTTTCTGGCTACAATCAAATATCAGTCATGCCTGAGGACAAGGAAAAAACAGCCTTCACCACTCCTTGGGGCACATTCATGTATGCCAAAATGCCTTTCGGACTGATGAATGCGAGAGAAACATTTCAGCGAGCCATGGACATAGCCTTCATCAGGGAGAAATATAAGTTTGTGGTGATCTACCTAGATGACATAACAATCTTCTCTGCGTCTGATAAAGAACACTGTTGCCACCTAAGAAGAGTTTTTTTGAAGTGTCGCATGTTTGGCCTTTCCCTGAATCCCAAGAAATATCTATCTACTATGAATGAAGGGAAGCTATTAGGCCATATAGTGTCAGTAGAGGGAGTAAGGATTGACCCTAGCAGGGTAGAAGCACTTCATACCCTGTCACTTCCCATATCTAAGAAGGAAGTTCAGGCCTTTTTGGGGAAGATAAATTTTCTGAGGAGATTTGTCTCAAATTTTGCTGAGTTGGTGAAACACATCACAAGCATGCTCAGGAAGGGGAATGAAGTGAAATGGACTGCTGAACCTAGGGAATATTTTGTCCAAATAAAGAAGGTGCTAATTGAGGCACCTGTGCTAATCAGTCCTGATTATTCTAAAGATTTCCTGATTTTTTCTTTTGCTTCTTTTGATACAGTAGCAGCAGTCTTATTGCAGAAAAATGATCAAGGGCGAGAGAAACCTATTGCTTTCTTTAGCAAGGCACTGAGAGATGCGGAGCTCCGGTACGACATCATGAAGAAGCAGGCTTATGCCTTGGTGAAATCCCTCAAAGCTTTCAGAGTCTATGTTTTGCATTCAAAGGTCATTGCATATGTCCCTTCGGCTTCTGTGAAGGACATTCTTATTCAGCCTAACATAGATGGAAGAAGAGGTAAGTGGATTGCCAAGATCCTAGAGTTCAATCTAGAGATCAAGCCCACCAAGCTGATAAAGGGGCAGGGTTTAGCCAAGTTGCTGGCTGAATCCAATTGCAGAGCCTTGGGAATCAATTTCATCAACGAGCAAGCTGAGTCATCCAACGCGCATTTCCAGAATTCCTTATCACTAGCAGCATGCACCTGGTACAAGTATATCTTGTATTTTCTGCAAGAATTGAGGCCTCCTAATGGAATGGAAAAGAACAAGGTGAGAGATTTAAAGCTTAAGGCGGTCAGATATTGCCTCATTGACCAAGCCTTGTACTGGAAAGACCCTCTAGGGGTACTTTTAAGGTGCCTGGACCCACAGGAAGCCCAGTAGGTCATGTTTGATTTCCACAGTGGCCTTTGTGGGGGTCATCATTTCTGGAAGACCACAACCCATAAGATCCTCCGAGATGGGTATTACTGGCCCAATTTATTCCCCGATGTCTGCAGAAAAATCAGATCTTGCATCAAGTGCCAGAAGTTTTTAGGGAAGCAGCAGCTCAAATCTTTGCCATTAAAGCCTGTCGTAGTTACATCACCCTTTCAGCAGTGGGGACTAGAATTCATTGGAGAAATTCATCCTCCCTCCAGTGGCTAGCACATATGGATTCTGACTATGACAGATTACTTCAACAAATGGATAGAAGCTGTCCCCACCAGGAGCACCTCTCACAAAGTAATTATTAGCTTCTTGGAAGATATCATAGCCAGATTTGGTTGTCCCAGCAAAATTTTCACTGACAACGACACCCCCTTCAGGTCTGAGCCTCTGGTCAAGTTCTGTGAACAGTATGGGATTTCACTGATTCACTCTACTCCCTATTACCCTCAAGGAAATGGACTGGCAGAATCTTCCAATAAAAGTATGACCAAGCTCATTAAGAAGTTATTGGAAGATAACAAAAGGGCCTGGGATTTGAAGCTCAAGTTTTCTCTATGGGATGATCGGGTAACAACCAAGAAATCCCTGGGTATCTCACCTTTCCAACTTATTTACGGATCAGAGGTCGTTTTCCCTACTCAGCTCGCCTTATCTGTGGCAAATTTCCTCCAAGACCTTGAAGGAGAACTTGACAATATGGTCAGAAGGATTCATTAGATGGTGGAAGTGYAGTAGATCAGAGAAYAGGTCATGAACAAGGCCTACGATCATCAACAAAAGATCAAGCAGGCTTTTGATAGGAAGAGAAAAAAGAAAGAATTTGAGCAGGGTGATCTGGTGCTCAAATGGGATGCACCCAGGCAGGAAAAGGGCAAGCACAGTAAGTTTGATTCCCTMTGGTTTGGGCCTTTCAAGATCCTTGAAGTATTTTCAAACAACACTTACAGGTTGTAGGATCTGGAAGGCTGAGAAGTTTTTAGTGGCCCAGTAAATGGGCATTTCTTGAAAAAATGTTTTTTTGTGAGCCGCAGTCGGCTCTTTTACCTTGTAAATATTCCTTTTGTTTTTGTTTTCAGTTTAATAAATGACTCCATAGCCCAACAGCAAGGCACTGAATCTACAAAAGTGTTCTTAGAGCATCGCAGGGATGACTCTATCCCCCATGGAGCCAAATGTTAGCGATATTTCTGGTTATGGGGGTAAAATGCTAAGAAATGGGTAAAAACCCAATTGTCCTAAGTTCTGAATGCAAATGCACCCGTGGTAAATGACGAACAAATCTAGATGGCAGGATTTCTCGCGCCCGAATCAGTGGCGCACCTCGGATTCTGGAGCCCCCCCACCTTTCTACCTTTAAGCGAAAGGGGGGGGTTTGGAATCCAGGGTGCACCTCTTCAACGGTTGAGATCAAAGCACCCGGATCAACGACGTGCGAGGCGATTCCAGACCACCCCCCGCCTTTCTACCTTTAATTAGAGGGGGGGGGGGGGTCCAGAATCCAGGGTGCATCTTTCCAACGGCTGCGATTGAAGCGCCCAGATAAACGGGGCGTAGGTGATCCATACCTCTCCCTCCTCTCAACGTTTAATCATCCTGGGCCCTTTCCCGTCATGTTAGCTAGTGGACCATACTCCCTCTTTCCACCTGTCCTCCTCCTGATCGTACGATGAGGCTCGCTCCCCCTAGCCCTTCCTCACCTTCCGACACCCGTCTGCTTCCCCTTGTCTGGTCCATGTGGCCCCTTCCCCCCATCTCATTGTCCACTCACCACCTGCCATGTGTCCTGCTCCCTCCACTTATTGTGTTCTACCACATGTCTTCCCCTACCACCTCTCTCACACCTCATTGCTTCTTACTTCACCCTCCATGGTTTTGTCCCCATCACTCTGTTGCTATGTCCCATCTTTCGCGCTGGCCTCCACGCCTATGCACCTTGTCACTCAGCTAATCCAGGTGGTAGTACTAAAGGTCTTCCACGTCGCAGAGGTGCCGAGTTGGCCAGGCCACCCTCAATCCCAATGAAGAAGTTAGTGAGGTAGTTGGTAGTGGTTAGACATCGTCTCTGCCATAATGGGAAAGTCCAGCGATGAATTAAAGGCATGTCAATTCACCCACAGAACTGTCAGAGTGTCCGATTGCATCCGCCGAAGTTGCACGATCATTCAAAGATTGTAGCTGCATATTGTCAGAGGCCATGCATATGCAATGTGTTTAATGCAACGTCTCGATCTTGTTGTTGTTGTTGTTTTGAGTATATGAAGGTGTTTTTGCCATTTTTGTATCTATCGATGGTAGAGCGAAGCTCCCGACTGTAAAGTTTTAATGATCATTCTAGTTCTATGGCTATGCATCTGTGTTTGAGATTTCTTGTTTTATGACAAACAGTTTTCCTTTTCCATCCGTGTTTCGTCTCATGCCAGAGAGTTCATGATCGAATGCTTCGTATGAATTAGCACAATTATGTTATGATAAATGATTTATTGTTGCATTACTGTTTTCTCTGGTTTCCTGCATTTGGGTGTAAGAAGATCTTGCCTTCAGATGCCTTCTCTCACAGTCTGTTAGAAACATGATGTTTAGAGCAGTCCCCTGCACTCTTCTCATGCAAGTCTTCCACCTACTCACCCTTATTACAACTCACTGTTTGGAGTTTCTCTAAGACCTCACTCGCCCATGCATGCCTGGCCTAGTTTCAGAGTTGAGACGAGATTTTTCTGAGTTTTCTTCCATTTGATCACCCCTCTACAAACAAATCATGACATTAAACTGATGGGTGTCGGGCTCTGCTCCTACAAGCAATCCAGGAGTGACTTCCGACGCTAACACCTTGGACATGGTATTGATCTAACATGCTGCTTGGTTTGGACGTCATTTCCTCTAAATGGACAATACCTAGGACTAGTCAACATATATGCCTCAAATGATTCAAATGAGAGAGTGGGCATGTAGGATTGGTTGGCCAATGATCTCCCGAAACGATATGGTTGTGTGAAGATTTTAACAATGTAGAAAGTTAAGAAGATAAAGAGGGATTGCTACTTTTTCAGACACCCTTGAGGGAGAACATGGCTTGGAATGGCCTAAAGGATAGGCTCGTGTTGTACGACCCCAACATTTTTTTTTGTCAAGACTCTCTTGGGTTGTGATTTACTTGGTCCAATTTTCATAAAAGAGGTAAAAAAGTGTTGAAGTGACTATACCAATATGTTCTTACTAAACATGCATTTTTCTTCTCTGATTATAATAGGAGAAGATCCATGCAAGTTCAAGGATTTCTTACTATGTTAGATCATCAACATATCATTTTTCCATCTCTTGGGAGATGCAAAATTCAAAGTCATGAAGATAAGTTTAATGATTTATGTATTAAGTAGGAAATGTGTGTTGGAGTCTTCAAATGMATTTGGAACCTAATTTAGCGGCCTAGAGGCCTCAAAATATGGGAATTTTGATGGGAGGATGATATCGGTTGGGTCACTACTTTTTTGTGGGGCCATTGTSGAAAACTTGTCATTGTTAGAAGAATGAAGCAAAAGGTTGTGAAAGAAGAATTGGAATCACTATCTTAATTGATAGAGCTTATCCCTTTTAATGAATATAGCTAGGCCATAGTGCTCAAGATGAGATTTTTTTGAAGGTAAAATAAACTTGCAAATCTTGGGGCGCACAAATTCAAGCTATATTGCATTGGCTCAATTCATGGGATACATTTACCAAAGACTTATTTTAATTAAGGTTGATGAACCTTTTTTTTTCAAGGTTGTAGTTTGTTTGATAATTAACCATGCTAGATATAAATAAATTTGCCTCTTTTGGTCAATTAGACATGGAAACCACTAGGCACCTGCACTTTTTTCTTATGTTAACATAAGAACTCAGTTATTTCATGCATAGTAGAATGGCATGTGACGTTATTAAATCAATCCCTTTACTTGATAGAAAGGGGGGCCAACGAGTCAATGTGCACTTTTGTAATGATCATTTCCTTGCCTCAATAGAAGAGGAGGTGTCCTTCTTAATACATTGGATTGTCTTCAAATTTTCTATGAA
>JASDQU011247660.1:13221-25769 GCA_032191745.1 Picea mariana
CATCTGTGTGTCTTTATATGTTTAAGTGCACCATTGATTTATAAAAGTTATTTGAAATTCTATTTGAAGTTAGATTGTTCTATGCTTCCCAAGATGATAGTTTTGGCTTAAATGCAGGGAAAAAATGAATTATAATATCAAATGGCCAATTCTTTAGATTCCAACTCATTTTGTATCATTGGAAGTCCTTCAAGTTCTCTCACGTTGATTGCAGTACATCTAGATTTTATTTATAATTCATTTATCTCATTGAATTTATGTTTCGTATGCAGGTGTAGTTGAATAATTGTTCATTGAATTCTGCAGGATCAAGATTTAGGATCGAGTTAGAATGCTCAAGATATTCCAATAGTCCCAAAATTATGCAAGCTCTTATCAATAGAAGGATACCCCAAGCAGATGTTTGATGAAAATGGACAATTTCTTTACCCTACCAATCGTAACATACCACCTTCCAACAACTAGCATGGGTGAACGGTACTACACCGTGAATTGTATATCTTTTATGTAGACACCCCATAGGGCGTAAGAAAAAGACGTTTGAGTAATTGTATTTTTTTTATTTTCAATGGAACCAATGTAAAGGTATTGCTTAATTCAACATTTTTTTTATAAAGTGGTTGGTTTCATGTTTATTATCGGGAAAAAAAAATTCCATGCTTCTAATAAGTGTTTGGTATAATGTTTGAACATATTAAATGCATTGTTTTACTGATATTATCGATGTTATGTTCGATATTCTTACAATTAGGATTATGGTGACGATTGAATTGTCCACCATCTATCATTGCACCCCACTACGATGTCAAGTCACGAGCTTGTTTCTAAACAAACATAGATTGAAGAGAAAGCATACCGAGAATGGTTGAAACAACCACCTATTTGATTCCCACTATGTCTCAAGTCACCAATTCAAAACCTCTACAATAACACTAGTTCTTCACATTTTGGGGATGGAGGAAATGATGTAGAGGTTGGTACTGATGATTTCTTTCAGGATACCTAAGACATGGAGGGAATGTTGTTAGATGCATTCTAGCAAAATGAACTAGGGCATGGCGTTGATGTCGTAGATACCTTATTTGAAATCCTAAAATATGCTTCCACCACCCCTTTCTTTGGTCGAGTACAAGGGTCAAGGTCTACAAAAATATGGACAACAATATTACTATACAATTTGAAAGCAATGTATGGTATGTCAGATGTGTGTTGCTCAACTCTTTTGAGGTAACTAGTCATTAAGCCCCCTAATTTTTTAAGGAAACTAGTCTCACAATGATGGAATAAAAGGGTTGATTTTATTCATGTTTAATGGCAATGTACATTTCTATTACCTATAATTACAGGTTACTTAAAGATAAGGTACTTCCGAGTGATAATGTCCTTCCCAATAGCTGCGTAGAGGCAAAGCAAATGCTGCAAATTTTGGATGTTAAGTACATATCATATTGTGCATGTCTGGATGCTTGTATTCTATACATAAATGAATATGCAGACAAAGAGATATGTCCAGAATGTGGGCACAACATGTACCATAAATAAAAAATGGGGTAAGGCATATGGTCCTCCTCATAATATATTAAGGCACATGCCTATAATTCCAAGGATTCAAAGCCTCTTTGATTACAAACAATTATCCATATTGCAGGGGTGGCATGTTAATGGAATTTTCAATTGCTTGCTAATTAAATCAATAAGCAATTGAAGAGTTGTGCATTTAATTATAAATTCAAGGTCATATTTCACTTACGAACTGTTGTGCACCATATATGAAAGTATAATGTTGTAATTGTCAATGAGTTGTAGTACTTTTGAATGAGTGTCACAAGGCAAGATATATAAATGATTTAGCAAGTCACTAAATTAAACTACATCAAATCCATAGTTGCAGAAGTGAAAGCACATGTTGTAGGAAAGTAAATGATACCCTTGCAGGAAAGTAAACCACACTTGCGGAAAAGTAAATCACACTTGTGAAAAAGAAAATCACTCTTGCAGTAAATTACACTTGCGGAAAAGCAAAACACTCTTGTAGGAAAACAAATCACACTTGCAACGAAGTAGATCACTCTTGTAGGAAAGTAAATCACACTTGTGGAAAAGTAAATCACTCTTGCAGGAAAGTAAAGGTGACTTTTCCAAGAATTAAAGTGATATTGATTTGTGAAAGCTATGTTATGGATCATGTATCTCAAACTATAAGAATCAAACCACATTGTGCTTATAAACAAGGAAAATATGTTATCTCAATTGGCAAACCACACAATTGTTAATTAGAAAGCTAGATTCAAAGTTGCAAAAATGAGAGTTGCAGCAGCCGGAGTTGTAGCAACGAGAGTTGCAGGAAAAAGAGTTGTAGCAACACGAGTTACAACAACATGAACCATGACAACTAGAATCCCAACAAGGCAATATTAATGCTACAACAAACTTAAATAGAGGAATTGTTGGAAATAAATGGAAATGAACGAAAGATGCTACAACTACGCTTTAACCAATCAAAAGATAAGGTTATGAAATGTTAGCATAAAGTGGCAGTGACAGAGTTACAACAATCATAAAACAACAGAGTTGGAGCACGATGTTTTTAATAGAGGAATTACTGGAAATAAATAAGAAAGAGAAATTACAACTACTCGCTCATGAATCAAAGATCACTACCTTGCAATGTTAGCATTTAGCAATCAAAAGCAACATTAATGGAGAACAATGAGATGCTAATGAAGGAATTGTTGGAAATAAATAAGAATATAGAATTGAACTATGACTACTTCTATAAGCTATAGAAGATACAAACAATACCGAGTGAGGGAGGGGGCCCTACCTCCTTAGACAAGGTACTGGTCTAAGAATGCAGTAGGCACTGAATGATTAACACACCATCAATTAAATAGGAATGAAACTGAAATTTTATTAAACAAAAACAGGTGGATCAATACAACTATGCCTTAAAATTTTTCTACTATATATCTTTTTTTGTCCCCCGACTTAGAGAGAGAGGGCATATTTATATAAAATGTCTACTTCCTAAATGAGCTAAGAAAATCAATGGAAAACCAAGAGAATTGAGTTGTCTCATCTTGTTACATTGTCTTTTCCAAAAGAGGACAAAATCAGGTGTGTGCTGACTAAAATCAACCACAAAAGGTGGTGCCTGATTTATCCATTCCATACTGGCACCCAATTACCCTTGTCGTGTTTCTGAGTGGTTGTTGGCTGATTGGCCGGTCCGTAGTGATAACTGTGTGGTTAACCGATGAGCTGTTGCAGAGTTGCAAAAATGGTTTGCAGTGAGAGTTGCAAAAACGAGAGTTGCAACACTGGGAGTTGCAACAATGACCAGAGTTGCAACAACTACACTTGAAAAAAATTTGCAACTCTCATGTTCGGAAGGTACCCGTGTAGCTTTGTTCCTGTAAAACATTGTTAGCATGAAAGGTGATAATATTTTGAAAATTGCATATGAATAAGTATTGAAATAACATATTGCTTGAATGATTATACCTTGACAAAAAATGTACCATTTTGAATGGAAAGTGTATTAATATAGAAATGGAGATGGGAAAAAGGTGTGCAAAAACTATTGGATGGGTGCTAAAAAGATGTAAATTTGAGCACCCGTCAATATGGAAACAATATGTGCTCTTGCTTGAGTTGCCTTTACCTTCTATTTATCTCTAGAATTTTTTGTTCCATTTGCTTGACTACCTTCAACCAAATCCAACTTTTGACCATTCTTTAACTTATATGTCGTCTCTTCGACCTAATATCACACAAGAATTCTAGCTCAAACATTAAGACATAAGCACTCCGACCCCAAAATACATACATAAGGATTCTACAATTTATAATCCAGGAAACAATTCCAACCAACAATCTCTCTTTCCCCTCAGTCTACATAACCCAAGGAAGCGTACCCCCTTCTTTGCACAGTAGTCTCTTAGGTTATACCACTTCACTCCAGGGCTCTAGCATAGACTGACAAAAAAGTCTCAGAGACGCAGTTTCATGATTCCTAGCTGCAACCACTTTCACAATTTGTCAATCCCCACAACAATTCCAACCAATAGACTCTCATTCCCCTCAACCTACAAAACCCAAGGAAGTGTAGCCCCTTCTCTGTGCCATAGTCCCTCAAGCTATACCACTTTCTTCTAGATCTCCAACACAAGGTCGGTCATGAAGTATCAAAGTTGTGGCTTTAGGAACTCCAACTGTTATCATGGAATCTCCAAACCTTCAAATAGTTGCAAATGTGCTTCCCTCATTGCATCTTCAACTCTACTTTACTTCTTTCAAGCTACAACAAGTCCACTAGAATTTATCTTCTCTTCTATTCTCTTTTAGAGATTTGATTCCTTTTAGTTGTAGATGATATTTCATTCCTTTTTCCTTTGGAATACACCACCTCTTGGTGTTCTTCATTTTTCAATTGTCCCTATAAAAACCACCAAAAAACATACAAGTTATATTTATTTTCAAATAGAAATTATATCATTTACAATAGTTCCCAAGTCCACAATGTAAACATTTGTTCAAAAATTAATTTTGTAGTCATAATTAAATACTTATATGTATGGTTGTCCTGTGCTTCACAAAGCTGCCACAAACAAGAATTCAACTCACTGTTCTTTCTTGACACACACTCATGATTTCATCCACCATGCCATATGCATTATTGAGTTGCCTCTTCCTTTCTATACTCACCTTCCAGGCTTAGAAATCCCCTTCTCCGCTACACAGTCCCTCGGGCGATCCATCATTTTCCAAGGTGTTCTTGTGCAAGGAGAGTGCCAATCTACTACCAAACTTCCAATGGTAATTTGTAACCTATGGAAATTATAGGGTTCCAGTGTCCTAACAATATATTTCTTCTCGAGCTTTCAACTTTAGCAACCATCATCTCATCTGTATCACACAGATACAATCATCATAGCAATTTTTACTTATTAATTTCCAAATCTATTTCATATAGGAAATCAAGTTTCCCAAGCATGGGATTCCTTCTCATAATGTTTGACACTTTCAATAGTAGTAATTGGTCTTCCTTATGGGCTTACACCATTTCCATATCCAAAACCATTTTTCTTGCAATTTTCTCAACATTCATTCAACTAAACAAATTGTCAATATTGATGCACATTATCATCTCATTACAACATTTGCAATCATCCCATGAAGTGATTTCATAATTATATTACTCTAAAAATTTCGTCACTTCCAACTATTATTCATTTAAATAGAATCAAATTATCATTCCTTGCACATGCATTATCTAGCATACCAAGCTTTTTATAATTCAATCAAGCATTATCAACAAACCGATGTGCCAATACCCATGGCCATATCTACACAATGCATCCTTGCATTGACTCTAGAATACCACATACCCATGTCATGTATTCCACCATGGTGAGTTGGAAGGTCTAGCCAATGCCTCAACAAATCATCCAAACTCTTCCTAATTACTTGTTCGATCATTTGGATATCATCCTCTTTAACCCATACACAACACTAGGGATATGATCTCTTAGTTCTATTCAATGTCAACAAAGAGGTTGCAGTCCAAACATTGGTTATACGGGGGAAGACCATTAAAAACCTATATGGAACAATAACCCTTCCATATAATCCAACCACAACATGGCCTCACACATGACTATCTCTATTGGAATTCATTGTTATAGTAGGAATATGTCTCCTTAATTGACTTGGTTATGATCTCATAACCAACATAACATGACATGCAATTAATTTCTCATAAATAAGCATTAAACAACATTTGTATACTTAAGGCCCTTGACCTTTACATCAATTCAAATCTTGAAATTTAATTGAGAGAAATCTTACCTCAATTCCCTTCAATATTTATGCATTATAAGCAACCCAAATGCATACATGCATGGTTGTTATTAAATTACTTGATGCTACCTCATCAATTGATATTTTGTAGAATCTCGTAGGCTCACTTCACCAACCTCTTGATCAACATTTTTCCATCCTCATTTTTCTTCACGTGGATGGCTACCATAAGCAACACCATCATCATCACTTTCAACCATGCTATAAATTTTCCTAGATACATAATCCATAATTACTCATATTCAAATATCTTGACATCATTATTTCACATATAACAACAGACTACCTTCAATCTACAAGCATGCCATACATATGTTCAGGCATGTCCACATGCACAAATGCACATCAATATGCATTAAGCATTCAATCTTTCTTATTTGCATCTTGCATCATTTCTAGCATGCCTTCCAATGCATATTCATTTCATGTTTTTTTTATTTATTTTTGTGTTGTAGATGGCTATTCTTGAATTCCTGTAGATTCTAAGTGCCTTGTTTGCCTTCATTCTACTCATTTGTGAACCACTATTCATTGATTTGAACCTTTTATAGCCAAGTTCCACTTGGCCCTTTTGAATTTCCAACTAAAATATCCCACTAGTGTCGCCACCTCATAGATGTTTCCTTTACATGGGAAAGACTTTCTTGCACATTGTTTTGGTTGAACCTTTCCACATTCATAGTGTTGTAAAATGCATTATTCTAGATGAATATTTTAGTCTTGCACCATGCTTCCACTGTGCACTCTGATAGCATAAGTGGCCTTATTACTCTAAATATTTATTTGACAAAAGTGGCTAATTCCCGGCTAGGAATTATTTTTCAAGCATTCCTATGCCTTCTCTCAAACATGACTCGCCAATCCCATGAGTCACTCATCATCTCTGAGTTCCTTGCTTTTCTTTTGTGGCAAGCTCTTCATCCATCATAACATTTCTACCTTCAATGGATAGGAAGTCTTACCTTGCCTTTCTGTGCCCATTGATGACATCCTTCACCTATAGGATTCATGTTTTTATGTGAGAATACTTGTTGATTCTCCTTTGCAGGCCATTCAAACTCTGTAGCAGTTGAATATTAGTTCAACTATACTCTTTCTGACCCCTTTTTCAATATTTCATTTTCTTAATTTGTAGATATTTATTACCTCATTCAAATATTACAAGCCATTCCTTTCTTTCCTGTCCATTGGACATCTGGAATTATAATCCACAACAAAACCACACAATCTCCACTCATGACATTTGATTCTCCTTTTAATAATACCCTGCTATTAAAATTCAACTCCCTTTTATTTTCTAGGTTAATGCACTTCAATGTGCCTCTATACCTTTGCATAGGCACTATCATAAGTTTCAATACTCTTTTTGACCCAAAAACTCAACTTTTACACACACCTCTATCACCTAGGAATGTTTCTCCAAAATTAATATTATTTGGAAAAMTTCCACTTTAAATAGTTGCATGGTTCATGGAATCGAACTCCACTTTTCCTGCAAAGTTATGAAACAACTAGATGATTCCTTAGAGAGCTCAATCCTTATGTMATATTTTCCTCTGGATTACCTTTCTAATGGTTATACTCATGTCTGGATCTGATTTCTAAGCTCAAATTTATGGCTTCCTAAAATCAATAGTTTCACCCATTTTTGCACCTATTTTGCTGGTTCAAAATAACTTTCAGAGGCCAACTTCTATCACCTATAGAAGAAAATYTGTTAGGAACCAGAAAMAAAATTGCATGATACATTGACAATATTGATGACAATGAKTTCAAAGAAACTCTCATATTTCTGATTTAATGCTCCAGTCAAATTCTGCAACAATCTAGAACTTAGTAACTTTGTCCTTTTACACCTTCTCCAAACTTAGAAATTTGGGCCTATTTGAGAATATCCACACCAAATCCTTTTGAATTTTACTAGAAGTCCAAATCAATATATCCATACCTGCTTTTTGATCTATCTATCAAAATTTCACCTTTAACCGGGCTTCGGGTTGATAGTTATGGTCTGTAGAAGTTTAGATCATTTTCTCATTTTTAGCCCTCTATGCTACAAGTATCTTGTCTACCATATTTCACAATTTCAAGTACCTGTATTCTAAATCTAGTTTCATAGATATCTTCTATGGTCCATGATCTTTCCACAGACTTCTCCTATGACCCAAACTGACTTCTAAGTAAGGAGTTATGCCCTTTGGAAGTAAATTGATACCTATACCCTATACTATTTCAACTGTAACTTCCTCATACAAGCTCTATTTTGCGTTCAAAATACGTTGTTGGAAATGCCCTACCGAGCTATTTCATTCTAGCAACAAAGACTCTATGCTAAATCACATGTGCACACAATTCTCTTGATTTCAACTACATGAAAATGTTGTTTAGGGCCTCAAAATTCCCCTGCAAGTTTATGACCCTCAAAATCCTGAAAATTTTCATAGAAATTGATTGTTTTTCTACTATAACAGTATGTTAATCTGACTTGTGCCTAACCTTGTAAATATGATTGACATGGCATGTCATGTGTATGTCGATTCTACGCGTGATTCCCATATTTGGCCATGTCATCATCCATCGTTCTCCTCCATCGACCATCGACCAAACCTTCCACAAGTTTGTTGAGCTCTCCTTTGCAGATTCTTCCCATTGGAATGTCAAGTTAAATATTCCAAAGTTTTCCTGAAAGATGCAAGTCGCAAGCCTATTGGAAAAACCTTCACGGACTTTTCCCCATAGAGTAGTAACTTAACTTGTATTTTGATTTTCCCAAAGCCTGTGACCCGCAATCCTATTGAAAAAATATTTGCGAACTTTTCCTTGTGTAGTTTCAAGTTAAAATGTTCATGGTTCTTCCCGAAAGCTGCAGCTTGCGGGCCTATCAAAAAAACCTTCATGGAATTTTCCCCGTGGAGTATCAAGTTAACATGCTTGTGGTTATTTTCAAAATTTTCAGCCCGTCATCCTATCGAAAAAACCTTTGCGGACATTTCTCTATGGACTATCAAGTTAACACACTCACGATTCTTCTCTAGAGGTGCGACCCGCAAGCCTATCCGAAAAAACTTCCTGACGGAGTGGTAAGACATCAAATATCTTCCCATAAGTCTCTCTCTGCAAGATTCTTCTTGTAAGTCTTTCTCCGCAAAGCATCCTCAATGATGGATCTAGATCGTTGATCTTCGAGATCAGAGTGATCTGAACCATCGATTCACCAAACTACTCCCAACTTCATTGGGCTCCTCCAAACTCACAAATGAATGTCAGTCATTGATCCTTAAAAATCAAGCGATATTGACCATTGATCCATCAAATTTTTTCCAGGACCCCTTCCTTCTGCAACCATGGAAATGCTACCATGGACCCTGTCAGTCCACATCACGGTATGGTTGACGTCATCACTGTATGATATTTTCAAAAATCCTGAAAAATTATAATTTTTGAGAATTTTATAATTTCTCTGAAATTTATCTTCCGTGAACTTGGAAGTTTAATTTATTTAGAATGAATATCAACCGTTGATCTCCAAGTTGAATATGATCTGGGCCATTTATTTTACTAACTCCCCAATCACCGTTAAAACACATAATTTGACCTTCTATTCCTAATTTGACTCTGCAACTTGTAGATCGATGCCATCGATCATTTCCTAAACCATCGTGGGTATAATTTCAACTTGAATTTGTTCATAAATTTGGGGATTTCACTCTGGTTTCACATTTTCCCCCAAATCTGTCACAGATCCGAAATCCATAACAACAAATTTCTACCAATTCACACTGGTGTTGGCCCATACAAGCATGATCTTTGAACTAGAAGCTCTGATACCAGATTCTAACATACCCACTTGCTAACATGAAATTTAAAATGACCCATACATATACAATAAACCAAGGGGAAACAATCCCATAATTTAACATGCATCTAACATCATATTTTAAAACATGAATGCAACTATTCAAGCAAAAAAACAAACACACAACATTGATATAAAACCATTTACACATCGGAATAACATAATAAACATAACATAAGACTTATCTATTTATAAAATGGCCAATTGGCTGCATAGGAAGGACGTTCCTCCCAACCATAAGTTTTCCATTAATTTTATCTCAACAACAAGCTGCCCACGAGCTAAGAATATGAGTCCACAAGGATATTTGGCCCTCTTGGTTKTCCACTCTCCACATTMAATAGCCCAAAACCTAGGTTCTACTCAAACATCATTTCCAATCCACCAACTCTCTTCCCCACAACCTGCACAACCCAAGGAACGGGATCCCCCTTCAATCTAAACAGTCCCTCGGGCCTTCCCACTTCCCTCTAGGGATCTAGTGCGCTCGATTAGATATGAGTCTCATAGCTGGGGATTCAAGGAAATCTCAGTTGCTCCATGAGTGTTTATAGCAACCTTCACAAGGCTCTGTAGCCATTTCCTCAACAAGAAATGCTCGATAGGAGCACAACTTGTTTTATAGAAAAACATGCCACATTTCCAACATAAACACAACCCAATAATGGATGCCTTCAAGCACATCAGGGCTGGTGCTCTTCCAAACACTCAGCTCGTCTCTTGCTGGAAAAAAATCATCATGTAAAATTTATCCTCTTTTTCCATTCAAATTTCCTTCTTCTCCCTTTCTTTCTTGACTCTCACTCTTCCCAAATATGATTGTACTTCAACACCATGCTCTCAATAAATAAAGATTGTGACTTCTGACACTCAACCTCTTACATGAATTCAATGACGAAGGGTCTAAGAAGTCAAAGGGAGGATTATTTCATAATGGCAAATTAACTTAGGCAAATGACAGGGGTTTCACTTCGATCCCCCTTTAGCCCCATCCCTTGTCGAATCATATCCCCCCATATTTACTGTCCCTCTCATATCGTTAATTATTCCAATGTACATAATATATTCTTCAGCCACCGACCACATAAATCAATATGGGCTCTTCACCCCAAACATATCGGCTCACTAGGCTAAATCACATTTAGACAATTACATTATAATTTGTTGGGATTAAAGAGAGGGATGTCACACATTGTACCTGACTAGGTAGCACTACAAATTTATGACAGTCAATGAATTACAGAGGAGTTGGCCCAGGAAGGACCAACTATTATTGGAGATCAACCTTTAACATTGCATAATGCCCAATATAATAAAGAAGAGAGAAAGTTGCAAATAAAAAAATTCCATTTTAAGAATAAGAAAATAACTCAAAAATTGAATTCATAAGTGGATGTTTCAGGATTCGGACCCTCGAGAATCCTTAAATTTCATTTCACCATTGGAAACACTCTCGCTCACTCCATTTTGGAGTAGGAGMTGGAAAATATTAGATTAAAAAKAATAACAAGTGAATTCAAGGACACATTGAGTCCTAAACCTTTGTTCGCAAAACCTTTAGCTATTGTTGCTYTAGATCAAATGCCTCAAACTACACCAGGGACATTGAAACGGGTAAAGAAGGATGCCAATTGGTTGAGCGGGGTAAGATCATTTGTTAGAAAAAACATCAATAAGCAACTTGATATTATTTCAGAACCCTGGGAAGTYAGTACAAGTTTAAGGAACTTATCTGAATRGATTGCCACATTTATGGAATATTTGCAAAAAGATTTAGAACATGATGAACTATTTCATAAAAATGATTTAAGTACCTTTGCTGCGCGGGTGACAAGTTTAAGTGATGTMCATAGAAATCAATAGGATTTACCTTCAAACTRTAGAATAAAACAACTGAGAGCTAGCTGGATGGAAATAATTCAAATGTAATGAGATTCAATTGCCAATTGTACAATTAATGATAAAAGAAGCAATGCATTCCTAAAAGCACTCAAAATTGTTAAAGATCTCAAGGGCCCACAACTAGTAAGAGAGTCTATGCTTATACCTAAGGATCATTTGGAGATAGAATTGAGTGTAATTAAAGCTTCATGGGCTAGTGAGTTTGACAACCTCATTGATTTTTTGGAGGAATAAATTAAGTGGTGGTTAGTTACTTTCATTTATAATAACAAAGACCACTTGAAATTAGTTTAACAATTGCACTATGAATGTAAAGAAATGGAAGAAGAAATATTCTCGCTCCGAGTTAAGCAAGACATCACGGTTCCACCCATGAAGGAATACATTGAAGAGTGGATCAAAAAATCATTAACACAAATATTTAATCCATAATAACTGCCAAGAAGCAGTTATACTAGAAAGGTTCAAAGGCCTAGATATATATGTGAAGACCCCAATGCCAACAAGAGATCATCAACGAGAGAGAAAGAGACATCCATCCATCTACCATTCCTTTTCTATTTAGTGAGTGCATCTCTTTTTAAGCTTTTCCCCTCTTTTCGTCCAAGTCTTTGTTCATCCAACTTTATTAGTGTATTACTCATTTGTAAAGTTGATCCCTGATTGCATTTCTCCTTTTCTTCCAAGTTACCGTTACTATTTTATTTGGTCCACAGGAGCCCCATCCTAGTCCAATTGGATGAATGCATTTCCTTTAATCATTTAAGTACCATGAACATTGTGTTTTGCGATAGGCAAGCACTTTATTCGAACTTGAACATCAATGAGTAATTATTTTTTACTCTCGTAGAGAGCTATTCCAGGATTTCATAACATTTGAGGTTTCAAGATTTTTATAAAGCATGAGATCTCATGTATGTTTCTCCTA
>JASDQU011247662.1:8589-24773 GCA_032191745.1 Picea mariana
TCCACTGAGGGTGATCCCCTCATCCCTTTGATAGTTTCAAGAAAATTATATGGCGACTCCACTAACCTTTTCCAAGATGCCACCTTACTCTCAACTCTGTGATATTTCCAAGTTATGGGATCATGGTGCCCTGGGAACAAGTGTATCCGACTATTGATTTCAAAAGTTTTCAAGGATACCCAAATCATTTTGATACAAAATGGTCAAGAAACTCTCAAATATTTGGAGGCCTTCTGATGACTCACATTGTAGAATTCTTGAAGTATATAAGTGAGATAGAATCGGGAGGGGAGGACGTTTTGGTTAAACTATTCATACTTTCCCTGCCATCCTTTTTGCAATATTGGTTTAAGAGTTGTTGCGGAGATAGGGGTATTTCATATCTCGTATACCTCATCAATAGGTTTATTGAATTTGTCAAACCACGATGCCATACATATGAAGATGCCCTTCAAAATCTTAAAATATCCTTAGAGAACGAAGGATTCACCACTGATATTGTAGAATATCTCAGGGATGTATACCTTACTCAATGTCAAGAACCCTCTAATATAAAAGAAGAGTTTTACGAAGAAAATTTTTCCCATGATTTGATAAAATGCAGTGAATATTTAACTAGAGAAGTGAATTATGAGGATTAATCATTGGTAACTGCTCCTTGGTCTCATGAAGCTCTCCAAGATCCTATCTCCCTTGCACAAGACGAAGAGAATGAGGTGAGTCATTTTCTTTTCCAATTTGTTGATGATACCTTATTCTATGATTCAGAGAGTGAAGGAGAAATGGAACCCTTGGACAAGTTAGATCCTCTATATCTCAAAGTTAAATATGTAGAGGAAAGTCTTCCATTTGATGAAGTTATCCAAATACTTGAAGCTCTTGCACAGGAAGAAGTAACCAAGGTGATTTATTTCCCTTTCCAAATTTTTAATGATTCTTTATCTTATGATATGGAAAGTGAAGAAGTGTTGGATGTTCTAACGCCTTCATGTTATGATGAAGATGATGACTTTGTTGATAATATTGATGAATTCATATAGGTCGAGAAGCGTAAATGGGATTTGATTAGATATGATGGGGATACCATTTTCAACATTGAGGGTTGTTTCCAAAATTTTCCTTTACAACTATCATATGAGGTTGCTAATTTTGACAAATGGAAACAAGGAGATGGTATAACTACAAACCTGTTTCAGACACCCAAGGATGACCTGGTGCTATATTCTCTTAGTGATTTTCGATCATACCTTGAGTATTTTGATGACTATTCCTCTGAGCACTTGAATTTATTCCATGAAGAATATTATCAACCATTGTTGTGCTCACATCTTGATAGAGGTGAGGACATCATTTTCTCGGAGAAGGATCCTTGTGACAATTTTTTCCAGCCACCTTCATCATTCCTCTGTGATAAGGATACATTCCCCTATCATCACTGCACCCATTGCTCAAACATCCCTACACCACCTCATCCACTTACATGGTCTAGATTTGTCTTCACCTGGAAAAATCTCATGTCTAATGAGAATTAACCTAGAAGGACCTCCTGACATCCTCTCCAAACCTGGCTTATATAATAGCATAACGTCTTTGAGCACTTGTCTGGGAAAGGGGGGTTTTATGCACATGTTTAGATAACTTGTTTATTATATGTGATTGGCATTTCTATGATCCCTGTGACTTATGAGCTCGTGGAGGACATACTTGTTTTTTTTGCAGGGCCACACCCGACGGACAGGTACACATGGGGAGATGATTAGTTCAGATCTCCATAGGGATAAAATCGCACCAGATGAATATTGAGACCCCAGCCAAGGGTAGAGGCAAAACAGAGGCTTGCACCAGAGAAAGAGGAGGACATTCCACCAGAGACAGCTTGGTAGGCCTGGACCTAAGGGGGTCTTTCCCTCCTACTATGATGTTGTCCTTGAAAGGTCCATGATGTCACCCAGCATTTTATGGACATTTTGGAGGAAGTTATGTGCCAAGTGGCACATGTGGCTTGATCCAGAGGCCTTGGGAGGCCTAACATTTTTCTCCTAGAGGCAAACATTTCACCAAAAAGGCCTAACATCACCCTAAAAGGGCATGACGTCACCTTTTCTTCTTGATTTAGGGTTTTGATTTGTCATTTAATGTAAAAACTGGATATTACATGTAAACTAGCCATGTCGACCTTTTTTGACCTATTTTTGGTCATTGTAACTGTATAAATAAGGGATTTTCCCTTGAATTATTTCATGATCTTTCACTCACACAAGTGTGAGGTTTGAAATTTGCGCCCTAATTGAGGTTACATGACTTAAATTTAGTGCGCACTTCTTGAAGGAGGCTTATTTTGGACTATTTTGGCAATTTTCTTGGTGGAAGTGTTCAACTAGAGTATTTGCTAGATGATTCTTGGTGGATGTAAGTGAAATTTCTGCAATTCTTCTTCATCGAATGGTTATAGTTACATTTATCTTGCATTTATACTAATATTATGAAATTTCTAGCTTAAAACCCTAGGAGGCTAAGCACATGTTATTGTCCTTGCCTTAATATCTTTCACCTACTAGATTTTGCTAGAAAGTCAATTTTCTTGAAGATTTTGCTAAGGGCCTTGCCATTGCAACACCCTAGCACATTTTGCTTCATTTAAGCCATCATTTACTTCATATTTTAGCTAAATAAGGAAGAAAACTACTAGGGCCTAGTGTTACCTACTTCCTAGTAGTTATTTTCCCCCATAGGGTTTAGTAATTGAAGCCTTGGGTTACCAACACTTCATCTATTCACCCCTCTTGTCTTTAGTTTTATTATTATCATTTGTTCCTTCAAGATTTGTTGCTACCTAAAAGACTCCATTTTCTTTAAAAAATACTGATCTAAGCCTTGCTATTGAGTGATTGACAAAAACCATTATCAAAACCTATACCTTAAGCTCTCTACTAACTACTCCTAACCTTAGAATAGCCTAATCTACTAACTTAGTTGTTATTGTTACAAAAATAAGCTACAACCATCTATTCCAGCACTAAAAGAACCTAAAAGAAATTGAAAAAGTTGATAAATACATTGCCTTATTTGCTTCTGACAAATGCTAGTATTTTGGTATTAATTAGTAATTGGTCTTGGTCATTTTGAAGCCATTTTAAGGCACTTTTTGTGAAGCTATTGTCTTATAAACATTGTTGCTACAAATTTTTGTTTACTTCACCATATATCAGCCATTTCTTTTATTGATAAAGTGTATGGTTTTATGAAGTGCTAACAACAAGTTGTACTTGCGAAAGATATATTTTCTTGTTGCTTTGTTCTGGGCAGGTATATCTTAATACTTCACTACTTCATTGGTTAAAACCCTAGGACTTTCTGATCAGTGTGACTTGTGAGAGGGGGCATTTTCATAGACATTGTAACCTTTTCCTTCCCAAACCCCCAGGTCACCGAGGACGTCTCCCCTAGGCCATCAACCCTAAATAGAAAGAGGCATCCTATTGAGGTGATAGTGATAGGACAACCTTTGTTACGCTAATTTGCCTTTCCTAAACCTTATCCTTTGGATTAAGTACAAATTGTGTGATAAAAAACCCTAATAGGGAAAATTAGCCCCACACTTTTGTGCTTAAAGGTTTTATCTAACATTTGTGGGATGATTTAAGACGTTTATCAATTCTAAAAATTAAATTGCAGCAAAGAAATTAGAATTGGTCAAACACTAGAGCTAGGGTTTAACCCTAAAGGGTGGATTCTAACCCTACCCTAGCTTGTATTTCACTTTTGTATTGTTTATAAAGGATATATAACACATTCTAACAGTGAAATTCATTTCCTAAGTGCATCATACCTACTATTTTACATTTTAGATATTTTTGTGAAACCCTAGGGGGACTCACCATCTCTCTTTGCAATTTTGAGCTAATTGGATGTTTATTATACATTTGTAATTGAAATAATTCATTCATAGGTTTTTTTACATATTGTATTCATTTCTCTAACCAAATTACCCAAGGTTTATCATTACAAGTGATTTAGGCACTCTTGGGGGTACTTTTCCTTGTCCAAAATCTGCATTTTTTGTGTTAAATTTCATATATCATATTTTGGAAATTGTGGAAAGAAACAAAATAGTCCAAATTACATCTATTAATCAAGAGGTAATTCAGGTACACCATTCTTCCTTGATTTATGCGATTAAATCCCACTCTTATGTGGTAAAAGACGCGTATTCCTCTGCCTTAAGAGTGATTTCATTGTGATAATTTATATTTCTTCTCTAACATATTTATTTCAGATCTTGGCACTTGATTAATTATCTCCAAACCCTCTATATATTGTGGTATTTATTTCCCACAAATATTAGATCAGTTGTACACTGAAGAGCAAAATATTAGATCCGCTGAAAAGAATTATCTACCCTTGTGCTTTACTACATTCAAATTGTTGAAAGAGAATTCTCAAATTATTGTTGAGGCAAACGAATTTGTGTTGATGCAAAGTCACACCAAACAAACAAAATAGATTAACAAGATATTGGAACACTCTTCTCAGATGCTTGATGACCCTATTCTTTGTTTTGAGGAAGACCTTGTAGATTCAGAAATACAGTCATTGGTCAAAGACAAAGCTGAAGGTGAGCATGTCCAAAAACCCAAAGAGATCGAAAAATGTACCTATGATGATACTGGAAAAAATGAAGGTTATGAGTCAGGTAACAAAACCTTTCCATTGTGTTTTTCCTCATTCGAATTGTTGAAAGAAAATAATGTTTCAAATCAGAAAATATCCAAGCATGAAGTCGAAAGCGAAGAAAGCAGCGGGCTTACAGATAAAAACTCTCTCCCCTTATGTTTTTCTTCCTTTGAATGGTTAAGATAAAATCATGAAATTTCAAAAAAAAAAAAAATAGGGACTTCTGACTATATTCATAGTAGCATTGTTTTACATGAAAATGTTGTCATCATTAAAGAATACCAACTACACTCGCATGCATTGCACAATCATTACTTGGAAGGGTATTTCATTTCAGAATTCCAATCTGTGCTTAATCATCAGATTAAAGAAGAAGTTGATCAAGAAATTTTTATCAAAGGTCTTTTCCTTTCTCCTAGAACTAATGCGTTAAAAAATATTACCAGCAAGACAAGGTATTTCAAGGTTGCTTTTCTTCCCCTGAGAATGACGTACTGGTCCAATTTCTAAACAGCATAGACACAGGCGAAGATTTTGAAAATACATCCATGAGGACTCTAGACTGTGAAATACTTCATGATGTCATCTTTTCGCATTTGCAAGAATATTATGAGCAAGAACTTATTTCTATTAATTCATTTGAAAGTCAAAATGGCAGCCCTCAAACAAATTTTCAGAAGTTTAATGAAACCAAATCAGAATTGTTTAATGAACAAAAGGATAGCCTTGATGCACATAATATGGTTGTCATATTTGAAGAATGTATGAAATTTTTTTCTTGAGATGCATGGAGACAAACCCATTGATGCCATTTCATTTGAAAATGTTCTCAAAACAGAAGAAATAAAGCAAGAACAACAAAAACTTACGAAATTGTCTTGTATTTTTGTTTTTGCTCACCAAGAAGAAATGATTTTTCATGGTTTTCAAGATCCGGTGGCCATCCTATTATAGTCATCAGTGAAGGAGGAGTTTGTTTCATTCACAAACTCGGATTTTGGATTCAAAATTTGTTTTCAGCTGCCATCTTCTACATTTGTCTGCCTTCTTAAGAAAGATGTGAGCGGAGAAAAATCAAGAAGCCAATTACTTGAGTGGTTGCATTGGCACTTTAGCATCACTTGATTGAGTATTCATTTCAGCATTTTAGGGTAGGTAGGAATGTACGAATAAGCTTGTCATACAAGCATTTTTAAGTTGATATTTTTAGTATTGTGTACAGTCAGTTTCAGCGGTATATTTAGTGTTTAGTATCCAGTTGAGGGAGGCATGCAGAGTTTGGACTTCAGCAGACACTAGTGATATGATAGGAGTAGGGTACACACATTTTTTTTGGGATCATTCCAATGGATCAGGCACCGGGTCTATGAGTTATTTGCTACCTCATAAGGAGGATAGCATCCCCAGTTGGAGCCCATATTATCACCATAACAATTTTCAGACAAGACCCAAGTCTCAAAAATTTAGCAAGAGCTACATCGTCGCAGAAGCGTGATAGTTTGGAGAATTGATAATTTAAAGGACCAGCACATATCAGACGGTGTATGGACAAATATAGTGGAAGTGCACAAGGCATAACTCGACAGACCATCGATTGTAAAATGGACCAAATCAACGGCTGGAGGTTATATCAGGTGGTGAACTTGCATGGGACTTAATCATGTAATGGTGGACCGAGGAAAACCATTGTGGTTTTTAAATTGGACGTGTGGTGCCTCCAGAGATACATTGGGGCGAAAGGCGGTTTACCTGAAACCACTTTCGCCAAAGCCGCAATGTCACATGTTTCACTATGTCAAATCAACCACTCATGGGGCAGGTGACGGCTGGTCGGAATCACCCCGCTTCACTCATTCAGTACTTCACAACTGTATGATGTTAGGTGAATGCCGCCATATAACGAACTCGAGAGCTAATCATCTTAAATGGATTATCCAAGCATGGTAAACCAATGTACCTGTAAGTAACTCTGTCAATAATTCATGATTGGAACTCTATAACTACCGATTCCCAAAAGTGAGGGTATCATCTCATCCGTAAGATTGACTCTCTAACTTCTGAAAGGAACATCTTGGTGTCCATGATACTGGAATACATGGATGAGGCCAATCAAGCCATATCCAGTCAAACAGGTCATTCAAGTAACATGGTGGGTTTATCTACTGGTAAGATGGAAAGAGAAATTACACATATATTAGCTAATAAATTCCATACAAAACCTGCTATAGACCTAGGATTAGAAGTTAGGCTAAATCCCATTATGAGGGATCTAGTCATCAACAGGCGAGTTGTAAAAAATAAATGGAGCAAATGACAGAAGAAAGAAACCATAGTTGAAACGGATGAAAGTGTTGGAGAGAATCAACCGACCTGGTTGGATACTCTAAAGGAGGAGATCGCGAAGATAAAATGAACTCTCAGGTGTATATAATTACATCCCAGCAAGTTTTGTACACATGGCACCTAGATATGATGAACATGTTTCTAACTGTCCATCTAAAATAGGGTAACAATTATTATAAATCATTCCTCCTGGTAACTTATCTCTAATTTTAGAACGATGAGAAGTCTGAACGTTTTGAATTCCATGAAGAAACCTTCTCTATATATATATTATCTCAAGGATATAGATAGCATGGAGAAAGAGGAGCCTGCCCTCTGTGCAGAAAAAACTTTTGTAAATTTTGGGGCTAGAATGAATATATAAATGCAGAGGCAGATTTTGGATTGTTTATGAAAATATTCTAACTAACAGTGATATGAGTCTTGTTTTCCTCTCATAGTATCTATTTCCTGTAAGCATACATTTCATTTACACTCCTTTCTGTCTAAATTGGAGATTTAGAGGCCCAGAATTCATTATTTGATGCTCTTGGTTTAGCAACTTAGACTGTGTTTCTTTCTTCTTAACTTATTCAAAATTCATCTCTGTAATGCTTTGATGTAGTTATGTGTTTATTTTTCCTCTGATGTCATGCAAAATTTTCAGATATAAACTCAAACTTACTGCCTGATTTAGCCTTTTCCTCTGAATAGTCTCAGGTTTGATGATGTATTCTATTTATTCCAGACCCCATAGCCCAAATTTCATCTTCATTTCTCCAATTATTTTATTAAAACCCCCCAACACAAACCAAATCTAGCCACCAATTTCCATAGATATATCAAGTGACATGAGAGAGCCATCTTTGAGTTGAATAGGCTAGTGCTTCAGCTCTAAAGTAGGTTGAAACAGTTATCTCTGTTGTTTGTCTTTCAGCTAGACAAAATTTACAGAGTGCTAACAGGCCTCAAACCTTTTACTTCAATCTCAGAGCTCCACTTTCATGTCACTCTTTTATCCTTCAAATTGAATCTTTCAATCTACAGCTTTTAAGATTGTTTATCATATTTAGCATGATGAAGAGTCATAGACTCTTCCTCAAAAAAAATTGGTCCCTTTTGGGCCAACTCTTCTGTTATTAGTTTATTGTCCACTATTTGTACTACAACCCATGTGGGCATGTCATTGACCTCATCAACTTCCATGTATGTTTCCTTTGTTTCCAAACCCCTGGGGTCTTGCGAGTTGCCTCCATATGGATTCATTTTTCTCTTGGGAATAGGAGTAATTTCATGTGTTATCTCCAATTGATGTTGAGGGGGGTCCCTATTGTCTCCATCACCCACACATCCTTCAGTATTCGATGTTTCATCGGTATTAACTTCCTAGTTTCTATGGTCGGAAGAGGAACTCTTATGGGAGTGATGAATTGTGCCACCTTCAACACTGGTTGTGGATCTCCCTTGTGCCTGTGTTGTGGTTGTTTTCTTTCCTCCAGGAGTGGGACCTCCTTCACACCAACATTTGAACTTTCCCTTGTATGTGCATCATCATGAGTGGATTGCTTCTTATTTTTGGGAGTAGTTTTCTTGTGGTGGATATCACCTTGGACATCCAAGAAAGAGTATGCCTCAAAACATTTGAGGAACATATATGGTGTTGGAAGTTGCAACATCCTTCTAAAAGTGTTTAGTGTTAAAGGGATAGGAATCCTTCCACTTTCCTTCACTTCGATCAATCGGTGCTTTGCATAAAATATTCAAGCACATCATGCTACGAGTTCTCTGAAATCGAACACCTCGGGCACGCACCCAACCTTACCCATCCTTGACAACCAAACTTTGTTTGTAAGATTTTATTCTAGGGGAAGCTCAAAATACAACTCATATTCACTAGACCATTGTAATTCCCTACTTTCTCGGGCCAATGAATTCACTGTATCTCTATAGAATGGCTCTCTCCTTTTCTTTTTCGCCACTTTTCAGATTTCAATGTGATTAGGTAAATGTGAGATTTATGTGTATAAATCATATTTTATGTTTGATAGGTTCCTTGATAATAATAAATTCAAGTTCAATACATTGTTCAAAATTTTCCCCTCATACACTTGGTGCATGTCGCTCCTTAAATGGTAACTGTCATTTGCATACATGAGGCTTGGGGGAAATGTGTGAGAATTAGTCCTCATTAATTAACAACAACCATTTTCATCATGCAAGATATATGCATTGGATATGATATGATTACCTCGAAACCACAAATCATGTCCCATGTGGAATGTGGGTGTGGGAAGCAGGAGTATCCATGCGGAATGTGGGATGCAGGAAGAAGGATGTGTGCAAGAGGAAACATCAAGGATCATCCTTCCACATGAGACACAAAGGAATTAGAAAATAAACTAAGTATGGGAATGTGGGTGTGGTATGCAGTGATAATGAATGTGGGATGCCAATACGAGAGAACTGGGACCATAATAGGCTCACGGGAAATTTCCCCACATCCACACTAACAAGATTATGCGGGATGTCGATGTGAGTGGTTGGGATTTTTGACAAGGGAAATACCCTTGCATATGCATGGCTAAGGTGTTTTATAAAATTGGTTTGTAAAGGAAAGAAATCCTTGGGTAGAACAAGGCAAAGGTATCAACAGTGACTCATGGTTGTGTTCAGGGAAAACATGGATTCTCTAACCTCCTTAGTAACTAGGGCTTTGAAGAATGTCTTGGTAGACATGTCCCCTAGTTTTATCAAGCACAACAATTTCCTCCATCCCAATAGATATCATCTATCTGTTGTAAATGGCATAGATTTATAGCATGGGATTGCTTATATTCATCATAGAGGGTCCATTGCAAGTCTCTCATGAAGCCATCAAGCTCATGGCATAACACATAGTTACAACCCCACTGGACTTTGTCTATTTGGCACATGTTCCCACATAGAAAGGCCACAATAATGGAAATAGCATTATCCCACAAGGTAACCCAAATAGTATCCCTACATGACTAGGCAAATGAGAATCCACATCGCTCAAATGTAGGGCAGGCAACCCAAGATTTGTAGATGGGAAAATTTTTTAATATAACAAGTTTTTGGTAGCCTCAGTCCCTCAACCTCCAAGAGATAGAAAATTGAATGGGTTGATGGTCAGAGAGAATCATAGTGCTCTCCACGTGGAATATTTGGCCTCTTGTCGAATCAAAAAAGGATTTTCTCTCTGATAGTACGAATGTTTAGTCATTGGTAAATTCTTTAAGCTCTTTTGTGAAAATTAGTCCATGTAAAATCAAATTTTAGAGACTTTTCTTTGATTATGGTTAGGGTCATAGATCCTATGTTATCATGATGTGTTAAATATCAGGCCGCTATGAAGAGAAGGGATTCCATTCTTTTGCATTGTATCTTGTTCCATAGCTAAGAAAAACATCTGAAAGTGGTATTTTGTGAGCATAACAAAAGAGAAGGAGGATTTTGTAGCAGTCGTTCAATCCACAATACGAAAAGGTAACTCCATAGTGAGTTCTCATTCCTTTGTATGTGCATTTTATAACTGAATCAAAGAGAGAAAAGCATAGGCCTCACCTTCTAGCTAAGTTTTCTCATGTATTGGGTTTCCTAGGTAAATCTTGTGTTTGTTTGTGTGGATGGTGTGTATTTGTGCATGTTCTTCATTTTTTTATTTTAGTTATTTCTTAAATTCAAGCACATAAGCTAGATATAATAAATTTGGGATCTAAGGAAATAAACCGCATAAATCTAAGATTTCAAAATATTATAAGATCTATTGTGACAAATTGTTCCAGTGGAATAGCCACAAAAATTTACAAATCATTGGGATTCCCTTGTTTACTAGGGTTGTCTATAAAGAAGGCCTTGAAGATTGGAGGTTTCTAGTTTGGGATTTCCACAAGCTATGAATTTGTTGCAATATTACTCTTACTCTCATGCATCACTTATTTCCATATCCTTTTCCCCTACCTTGGGAACCTACAGATATTTGGTGGTGGGACAAGATAGTGAGGGTGAGGTTGTGTTGGTTTTAGCTAGGGCCATTATTGGGTAATTTTGAATGTGATGGTTGGGAATTTGGAATCAAAAATAAGTATTGGTCATATTTATACATTGGATTGTTTGGTAATGAACCCAACTACAATATAGATGTACATACACAATTCCTTTAGGTCACATGTATATTAACACTCACATAAAAACTATGTTGAGGCCAAGGGATAGAAAATATATGAGGCTCTTAAGAAAACGTTTCCAAATGTGTGGCAATTTGTTGTAGGGTTGGCCAAAATTGCATGGGTAGGTCAAAGAAATAAAAACCGTGTAGGGAATTTATGCTTATTTTTTGATCAAGAAATCATGGGGCCAATGGTTAAGGACCGACATGGTAATTTTGCAAATCTAGGGGTCCTAATTCAAAATATTCTTCACATGGGAAGGGTCGTTGAACTAGAACTAGAAAAATTCTTTAGTTAGGGTCAACATGTGTGTAATGTCACACATTAGGCTCCCAAACCTCATGGACCTAGTTTCGAATAATTGCTTCAAGGGTACCCTCCCAACGAAATATCCCAAAATGGAGCTTTCCTAGAATACATGATAAAGATTAGCATACACAAGATCGAATAATTTGATATTAGGGGGAGAATCATTACCTTGTTGCACACCTTCAATGCAAACTTATGAGGAGCCTTTGGTGCCATCATAGGTTGTTAGTCCAAACTCACTACCATGGATGATCATAGAAATTTTAGGCAAGTCCATTATGCCTCACCTTATGACAAAAAGGTCATTGGCCTGATAAGCCAACCAGACCAAACACAATGCTAAAACAATATTACAAGTAGACCTTTAGACCCTTAACCAATGATTGAAAATATTATCAAGAAAGCATAGGAGAGATCAATTTTCCGTGTTGGGCACAAGGAAGTTGGAAATAAGATTATACATAATGTGAAGTATGATAGGGAATCCAAAAGCATCTTTATTAGATCCACCAAGGTTAAAACTCCTATGAAGAAAGCATGAAGGAAGGTTGTCCTTTTCTTCCTTAGGTACTCACCAAATCATGTTAATATTTATAGACAGAGGCTTTAAATGTGGTGGATCTAGGTGTGTCATTTGTCCTAACAACCAAGGATAAAATTGTGTTGGAAGTACTAAAGGATACAGTTGAGGCACTTCCACTAGAAAATGAGGTCTTAAGAACCAAATATGTTAAATGCAAAGACTAATATTAAGAATGGTTTTTTCATGTTCCACCATTACTCATATAACCTACATTATAACCCCTACCCCAGCATCCCCCAAAGAGATTTGAGAAGAATATAAGAAGAAGAAATGTAATTTAACCAAAATGAATTTCAAGAGTATGAAACAAGTGATCCCAAAGGAACTATGGGACAAACAACAAATTATGTTAAAGGCTAGTAAGGTAAGCAACGTCTTAAATGGCATTAACACCTTGTAAGGAATTTCATCAATTAGGGTATAATTAGGAAGAAAATACTATGTTCATTCAATAATTTCTCCCTGATTTAATTTATGTGATTTAAGTGCCCAAGAAGGATAGAACTACTAAGAGATTTCCCACCAGTTTCAAGTTGAGGGAAATTCAAGGTTCCTAAGCAAATAAAGGTGATGGATAAAGCCTGAATCAAATTAGAAGAACTAGAGAAAATTATGATCTAACATATAGAAGTTGTAAATGATTATATGGCTCATCTTAGTGGGACCCCAATTTACAAGGAAAGGACTCCAATAGCAAAAAAAACAATATAATGCATTCATTGATGGCATTGAGAAGTATTTTAACAAGGAAATTTAAAGAATGGAATGAGGTGAAACCACAAGATATTAGAAAATGGCTCACTCAAGTGGCTACATAAAATGATAGGCTCAAGACTAGTTTCAAAAACATAAAATCACGTAAAATAAAATTGGGAGATTTATATGTAGTTCCAAATCAAATATTGGAGCATTTTGGGGCCATACAATGGGGGGACAAGGGGGATACATTGGCACAATTGCATACACCTCAACATTGACCTCATTCATCCCTCAACACACTTCATGGGATGAACTATGGAATGAACTAAAGTCCCCTTATCCTTCGACAAAGTGATATTTTTCCTTACTATTGGAAGTTACATCTTCTAGTTGAAGTTTGTTTCAAACACCATGAGATATTTTGATACAAACAACATAAAACACAAAATAATTTCTATCAATATAACTATAACCTTCAATAAGACGAAGTATAAGAAAGAGAAATCAAGTTAAAGATATTGTTTACTTCACTACTACCATATTATGAGCTCTCATCCCTTTCCTCTTTCCTTTTATTTACTCCCTTCAATTTTCTTCATAACCCCAATCGTTCCTTATTACTCTCCCCTTTCAATAGTTCCATCACTAAGACTTACTCATTTTCCACCTCATTTCATAGGATTTGAGAAAAACTCTAGACTATCTAAGAGTCACGACCTTTAGTTTTCTACACGTAATTCTTCATGTGGTATTCTAGTAACAACCATTTAAGTTTAGACTGCATTTTCTAGTTTTCATCTAGATTCTTGATTATTTTCTTCTATGCCCATTGGGATTTCAAATGTTTAGAGTAGGTGTAGTGAGCTATTTTTGAACAACTAGAGCTATTTTATGGATTCTACTGTTTACTAAATGGGTTCATCTATTTTGATAGGTGTTACCAGGAAAATATATCTATGTCTAGGGTAAACCACAACAGACGGAAATGACTGCAGAAATCAACTCTCTTCTCAAGTATGCTATGTAAACAAATATGCTAGCAAGACAAGATAAAAGGCCTACCTTGTCTAGACGTTCGATGAAGTCCACCATTGAGCACTTGACCCAAATCAATATACCTGCAACTAGTCTTCAACAACCAAGCAAAGAAAGCATATGGTGATAATAAATGATGTTAGTACATTCAATAGTATAATCCATTAATAAACATGACAAATATTCCCATGGAATAATAATTCAAATATTTTCAAGATATCAATTGGACAGGAAAAGAGTATTTCAATTAATATATAAACAGCAGGAGTGAAAATGTTACAGAATTTTGTGTCGGCACGGTTCGGAACCGAGAAACTAAGTTCCTTCCAGTTGGGCCTCCACCACTTCAATCCTCCACCAAAGGCAAGCTCATAAAAGAGAAACAATGACGTTCTCAATCAATAAGGGAAGAGCTTGGGGTTGAACATTGTGTTCAGACTTAAAGGACAAAGGGATGCAGACTCAATATGAAGTAAATAATTTCTCCAGAGTAACTTTGCTCTCAAAGTTGAATTCTTTCTCTTATTTTCCATAGCTCAGAATTGGCCCATTTATATCCTTCAAATGGAACTGAAGGGCCGAGTCAAAACATTTCTGGTATATGGAAGGCCAAGGATCATAGATCTTCTGTCATGACATGGAAACCCGACATTAATTTTCATTTTGGGGCACAAATAATGATGCACGTGGGTTGTAGTGGTGCATCCTGCGTATACGCATGTTGTATAGTAAGCAAGTGCGTACATGTGTAAAAATATGTATTTTTAGCTCTGGGATTCACAAACAGGGATGATAAGTCTGCATGAGGAAATGGAAAAAGGCCTGTTGTGCAAGATTTCATAGGGTGAGGCAAATCTTTCTATAACAATAGGTATTAGCATATCACATTAATATTTGTATTGTATGAGATTATTATTATTGGTTTGGTGTGACAAACCCTTTTGATTTCCTATTCTCATGGATTAGTTGAGACCATTTCTCCAACTATATTAATTATTGTGCTCAATTTCTAGTTCATAGGATCTAATGCTAGTTCATAGGATCTAGTAAGTGTTTCTCTCCAAAATTTGTTGGGCTCTTTTTCTTTATGTAAAACTATATAAATTGGTGTTTGACTTACTAAACTCAGTTGGACATTTTTATTTGTTTTCTTTACCTAAACCTATATAAACTGGTGTTTGACTTACTAAATTCAATTGGAGATTTTTATTTCACACTCTTGTATTAAACCTGTTAGCACTCTGTAATTTGCCCAAGGCTGTGAGGCAGTCACAGAGGCAACATCAAAACCGCTTTGAGTCAAGGATCTAGCCCTCTGAGACTCAGAGAGGGATCTCTCTGTCTGATAAAACTTTGTTGGAAGAGGATATTAGGCTAGCTATGCAGAATAGGATACGTTCTTGGAGTTTTTTGGTTGAGACAGCAAAAGAAGACCATTGGGCTAGGGGGTCTGTTCATAAAGATAGAGATCAGATAACAGTTTATAAGAAGTCTTTTCACAGGGCGAGATAATGAAACTATTGGATTCTTTAGGAATAAGTGATGGATTAGCATAAAATGTGAGATTATCAATCACAATAAAGAAGCATTTAAGAATTTATTCACCACAACATCAGAAGACAAACATTTAGATTTTTTAAAAGTCAGAAAACAAGGTATGCACAGATAAATCCTGTCACTTTAACTCCTTTTAAAATATCAAACATACAACACAATGATAACAAATGCAGATACACATTCAACGACGAGGGAAAACTTCACCAATAGATAACATACAGGAACATGTGAAATGTTTCTTTATATTTCTGGAAAATCTCTTATAGAAGTTAAAGTGCTCCCAGCCTGCCTGGGCGTGAGATCAACAAATTTTACATTAAAAATCATCTCTGAATAAATAGGGAAGATCCCCTAACAAGTTTCCAGAGTCGGTTTTAACCGCCTCGGCCAAAAATAGCTACAAAACCCACAAATTCTGGAACTATCCGCCATGAAAGATGGACCGGTTTTCTATGAAAAAGGGGTCTGAACAGACGTGTGTTTCTCTTCAACAATGACACCTGGGAAAAAAATGAAGGACTTTATTGGATATGGGCATGTGCTGGAAAAAAACCTCCTTCGGTTTCGCCAAATTCGTCCCCAACTGGCCGTAACAGCTCCCGCAAAATCCGGACTGTAACAGAAAAGCGAAAATCTGAAAAAAAGGGCCTCAAAGATGGATTTGATTCTCCCTGCTCGTGGAACCTGTGAAAAAAATGAGAGAGGTTTTTGTTCTTCATCCCGTTACAGAGAAAAAAATCTCTCGGTTTCTTAAAATTCATTTTCATTATCCCAAAAACGGCCTCGGACGAAGACGTGCTGAACAGGCGAAAATA
>JASDQU011247662.1:24873-38475 GCA_032191745.1 Picea mariana
CCCCCCCCCCCCACCGTTAAAGGTAGAACGGTCGGGGGGGTCCGGAAAAACTTGTCAACCGTAGATCAGGGTGCCCGTTCTCCAACCGTTCATCTATGTGCGGTCTTTATTCGATGAGCGCAAAATCATATTTGCTCATAAACTTAGGATAAGTGTATAATGTGAGTTTGCCCAAGCTTTCCCTGTCTTTATCACCATGGGGTTAGGAAAAACCACTCAGCGTCAACAACCATGAATTTTCTCTTATGTTCCTTGAAAATGATTTGCAGAGATGAAATATTATTTGCAAACCTATACACCCAGAGTGAAAAATTTATGTTCAACAGATGATCCTATGAATTATAGGGTTATAACAGAACCCTGCTCATAAATGGGATTTCCCACATTATGTTAGGATTTCTCACATCATTGATATCAATAGATTTCCAATCTAGCCTTGGGTTTGGGTAAATTCTCCTTCGTTTGCTTGAATTTTGCCTTCCAATTATGTTTTTGTGTTTGAACATCATTAATGAGAAGATTGGAAGTGAAGCTAATGTTCCTATAGTTAAGGACAAACCATGTGCAACAATTTGTTTTTGATAGGAATGAAAGTCATTGATCCGGATTTAGGGGCGGAACGAACTGATTAATAGACCGAATACAATAAACATAGAGATATGAAGAATAATACAAATATCCAGTGAACAATATCTTCTATTAAATAATGAAATAGGTTGAAACTGTAAAACTGCAGAATTGAAACTTGCTCAAATGGTGGTAGCTATCTCTGAGAAGAGATGTGGCTTCCACGCGCATCCATCTAAGAAGAATGGATTACAATGAGGCTCCAGATGCCCTTTTCATATTATTCATGAATGCCAAAACCCTAGATATCCAAAAAACTAACCCTAGAAGGTGAAACGCCAAATGTCATGTCGACCCTATGGGTAAGTTGGTGTAATTTGGTACCTCAACTTCCTTGGGTCGTAAATTTTGTATATGACCATCATTTTAGGCGTGTGATAGCCCGTTGGAAAGGTCTTTCAGAGAAATACACATTCTGTCATTAAACTCTAACTCTGTCTACAATTTGACTGTGGCGAGCCCAAAAAACAACGTTTAGGGCCCCAAACCAGCCCTGAAAGTATAGAAATATGTGATGACATGAAAACATACAAAATAAGCCAGTGGGATTAGGAAAGAGGCCACCTGGAGAATGTGTGGGGATTCAGACCGCCCCAAAAGTGTAGAACTCCCAATTATAAAGCAATACAAAAGGAAGTGTTGAACAAAAACGGACACGAGGAGCCAGTTGGAATAGGTGGGTGGCCACCAATATCCACCTGGATCAATCATCCCCCCTTAGGAAGCAATGGTCTCCATTGCGTTGAGTTCCCCCATCAGGTGATGAAATTTCTGTTGGATTTGGCCCCGGGTGAGCCACTTGCCTTGGTGTAGGAGTTGCCCTGCCTTAACAACCTGATAAAGTTGGATCCGTTGTTGGCGAGTGCCCTTGTCCTGTGTGTCCATGATCTGATTAGTGGATGCTTGTTCCATGTAGTTTGAGATCTACTAGTGTCAATTGTTCATCGATCTCAGAGGTGTCCAATAACGGTGGAAAATATGGCCTAAGGAGGTCCACATTGAATATTGGATGTAGACCAAGGAAGGGTGGAGTGTTGAGATCAAAATCATTGCTACCCACAGCCTTGGTGATAGTGTAAGGCCCATAATGAAGTGGGTGAAGCTTCCAATGGGGCCCGGTGAGACGCTCCTTCTGCAATGTAACCAGACTTTGTTGCCAATCTAAAACTAGTGTGGTACCCTATATTGATCATTGTGTTGCTTGTACTTAGCATTGGATTTCTATAAAATCTCTTGGACCTGTTGGCGGATGTGATAAATCTACTCAATGAATCTAGTGGCTTTGTCAATCGCAGACTGATTAGGGGAATATTTTGGTTGTGCGGTGGCAAGAGGAAGTGCAACATCAATGGGTTCGAAGGGTTGGAATCACAGACCCACCTGAAATGGGCTATGGCCGGTGGAACTATAGAGAGCGTTGTTGGAGCTGTGTTGGACATATGGGAGACTCTCGTCCCATGTACGAGGATGCTTAGAATTGTACATGTGCAAGATGTGCACAATCATCCTCGGTTTGATGACCTCGATTTGTCCATTGGTTTGGGGGTGGAAAGCAATGGATTTTGTGAGCTTGGTGTCCAACAGAGACCAAAGACTCAATCAAAAGGTGTTGAGGAACTTGTTGTCTTGGTCGGAGATGATGGTATGTGGTAGCCCAAAGTGGAACCAAACTCGTTCGAAGATGATCTTGTCAATAGCTGCCATTGTGAGGATGGTCATCTTCAAAAATCGGTCAACAACCACAAACACGCAGTCATTTCCATGCTTGGTGGATGGAAAACCAAACATCTAATCCATTGATATGGATTCCCATGGCTTCTCAAGAATGGGAAGAGGGGTGTATAAGCCTTGATTCTTGATGATTGTCTTGTCAATGGCATGGGCAGTGCAAGATCTGATATACTTGTTGACGTCCTGTCAAAGTTTTGGCCAATAAAAAATTTTCTAAAGAACGGCCATAGTTTTTTCTACACCAAAATGTCCTGCCACCTGACTGTAGTGGGCTTCCCAAATCAGCTTTGCATGCTCACTTTTAGGAACACAAAGATGGCCCAGGTGGCATAAGAGTTCATCCTGAATATGAAAATCAGTGACAATGGTGCTTGTACCCAAGAGACGATATGTGGTGGTAAAGTCTGGATCTTGTTGATAAAGTTGGGACCACTCTCATGCTTCATGTACATGGGACTAGAGCATAGTGGTGAGTGCAGCCACAAGAGGCCAACTGAGGTAGTCAGTGACATGATTGGAGATACATGTCTTATACTTGATGTTGAGATGGAACCATTGTAGGTAGGTGGACCACTTCTGATGGCGGTCGTTCTTCAATTTTCCCTGTGTCTATATGAATGACAGAGGCTTGTGATAAGTGTGTATAATCGTCTCTTTCCCTAGAATGTAAATTTTCTATTGACGGTAGAATTGTACAATGGAATACATTTCCATTTCATAGGTGGGGTATTTTTAGACAGTATCAAAGAGTGTCTCCTTATGTTATGCCACAGGATGCCCGTGTTGAGTGAGAACTATGCCCACAGCATAGTCAGATGCATCAGTATCAATATTGAATGGTTTTTGCAGATCGAGCAAGGAGAGTACTGGAGTTGAGCACAAGTGATGTTTCAGATCATCTAATTCTCATTGCTGCTCCTTCCCCCACATGGACTTGGCCTTACCACTGCCCTTGGTCACCTAGTTGAGGGCCCATGCAATATGGGATAATCCCAACACGAACCGTCAGTAGAAATTTGCTAGTCACAAGAAGCTTCAAAGATCAATCAGTGTGGTCGAGGTTGGGCAATCATGGATGACCTGGATATTAGCTGGATCAACATGTACCCCATGCTCATCAACAATGTAACCCAGGTATTAGACCTTGTTCGTGCCAAAAGAGATTTTTTCCAAGTTGGCATAAATCTTGTGTTGTCGCAGAGTGCTCAAAACCTATTGAATATGTCGCATGTTCTCCTCCCATGTTCTGTTGAAGATGAGGATGTCATCCAAATATACTACCACAAATAAGTTGGTGAAGGGTCTCAATACATCATCCATCAACCTCATGAAAGTGGTTGGTGCATTTGTTAAGCCAAAGGGTATGCCTAGACATTCATAAAGACCTTCTTTAGACTTTAAGGTTGTCTTGCAGACATTAGTTGGTTCGATGGGAACCTAGTGGTAGCTAGACTTCAGGTCAATCTTGCTGAAGAAATTTTCCCCCTTGAGTTGTTCAAGAAGGTCATCAATCATGGGAATGGGGTAGTGGTTCCTGACTGTGATTTTTTTTAAGGCTATGTAATCAATGTAGAGTCGCCAAGTCTCATCCTTCTTCTACACCAGTACAATCGGGCTTTCACAAGGGGAGGATTTGGGTCTAATGTACCCCTTTTGAAGAAGCTCTTGGATATAACGCCTTATTTCCTCACTCTCCATCAGCGAGCACCAATTGAATGGCCCATTAGGTAAAGGTGTGTCGAGGGTCAAATCAATTGGATGCTTGACTTGGCAGTGTGTCGGTAACCCTATAGGTGAGGCAAAGATGTATCTGTATTCTTCCACGATCCCATCCACTTGCTTATGCTGCAAAGAGAGGCATTGTGTAGAGGAAACGGATGTGGCGATGACCTTATACTTATTGTGAGCACAGATCACAAAGAAGACAAACTTCTCGGTATTTGAAATGACCTTACTGCATTGCTTAGCAGTAGGCAGTGCCACCTCTGGGATCCTATACAATTGTATACCCAAAGTAATAATAACATTGCAGAGTCTAGAATCATACACAACATGACGCTTCCACAAATATTGTTTTCCTAAAAAAAGATCACAAACTTCAAGGGGAGAAATATCACACAGTACCTCATCTTTGAAAGGCTTGATGTCGTAGGGTAGACGACACTATTGGTTGACACGGAGATCTTTTCCTTGACAAAGCCAGCCGATGGTGTAGGGTTGTGGGTGCAATGTCATTGGAAGGTCTAGCTGCTTGACGACCTCCGCTGAAATCAGGTTCTTCTAACTATCATTGTTGAAAATGAAATGAATCGAATCCCCCTTGACCCACATCTACAAGTGAAAGAGGCATTCCACTTCCTCTGGTTCTTCTGGTTCTCTTGGTCAGACTTTGGTGGTAGCGATCGTGGCACTGGGTTCAACATCAATAATCTGCTTCCCTCCTTCAGGATTTGACTTGGAATCTGAATCGGCCTCTGCCTTGGAATCCTTCAGCTCGGCCATGAGGGACTTCTTGCAGCGGAATTCGCCAGTGTTGTGCTAATGAATTTTATGGTACTCACACCATGTTCCCATGTCCTTCTTCTTCTTCTCATTTCCCTTCTTGTGTTGCGGCTTGGACGGATTGTCCTAAGGGAGGCCATATTGACTTGGTCCCTTACTGTGTGGGTTGGGGTTGCCTTTTCCCTACTTCAGCTGTGAGGGGTTTGCAAATCCAAACTCTCGTCGTTTCTGCTTAAATTTCTGCTCGATCTGGATAGCGTATCTATAAGTTGTGCCCAATGAGGCGATGTCCAGGAACTCCATTTTTGTTTGAATGTATCTATGCAAAAAACTGCGGTATTTGAGAACTCAATGACACTTAGAATATTTGATACCCAATTTGGTGCATAGGGTATGGAAAATACTGGTGAAGTCTGGTACTATTTGGTCCCTTTCTTTACGTAGGGTGGTCCATTTGGTGTACTGGTCCTCGTAGCTTCCAATGGGGTAGTATTGTTCTTTAATGGTGTCCCGGAAGTAATCCCATGTAGGGGCCACCAAACAAATTGTAGATTCCTCCACGACCCTTTGCTCAGAGTAAGTATCCCACCAGTCTTTAATATGGGGAACGACCTTGAGGAATGAAAAAGTGATCTTTTCCCTATCGGAAAAATTATGGACCGGAAAATATCCTTCGAGCAAATTCAACCTTTTATCTACAGAATTTTCATCTATCAGTCCTTCAAATAATGGAATATCAAAATTTACATGTACATTGAAGGGGGGTGCATGGTTGCTTAATGAAGATGCTTCTCTCGTGGGCAACCGCCTAAGGATCTATACGAAGTTGTACATCATTTCATTCTTTTGTCGTGCGAGGGATTCCTCGAGCAACATTTTAATAGGATCTCCGGCTCCATCATATTTCTTTTCGTCTCCCATGGATTGTTTTCAATCTCGGCATGGTCGATCTGGTAATGGCTTGATTGGTTCGAGTCCCAACTTCTTGTACCCAAACCTTGTCGGAGACATGCACGAAGAAAAATAAATGAAGAGCAAACCACTATGATACCACTGATCTGGATTTAGGAGAGGAACGAAATTATTAATAGATTGAATACAATAAACACGGAGATAGGAAGAATAACACAAATATCCAATGAACAATATCTTCTATTAAATAATGAAATAGGTTGAAACTGTAAAACTGCAGAACTGAAACTCGCTCAAATGGTGGTAGTTATCTCTGAGAAGGGATGTGGCTGCTACGTGCATCTGTCTGAGCAGAATGGATTACAATGAGGCTCCAAAGGTCCTTTTCATATTACTCATGAACACCAAAACCCTAGACATCCAAAAACCTAACCCTAGAAGGTGAAACGCCAAAAGTCATGTGGGCCCTATGGGTAAGTTGGTGTAATTTGGTACCTCAACTTCCTAGGGTCGTAACTTTTGCATACAACCTCTATTTTAGGTGCATGACAGCATGTTGGAAAGGTCTTTCAGAGAAATACACATTTCATCATTAGACTCTGATGTTGTCTATAGTCTAACTATGGAGAGCCAAAAAAACAACATTTAGGGCCCCAAAACAGCCCTGAAAGTACAGCAAGATGTGTTGACCTGAAAACATACAAAATAAGCCATTTGGATTAGGTGAGAAGCCACTCATTTCCACCTAGAGAATGTGTAGGGCTTCAGACAACCCCAGAAGTGTAGAACTCACAATTATAAAGCAATATAGAAGGAAGTGTTGAACAAAAATAGACACAAGGAGCTAGTTAGAATAGGTGGGTGGCCACCAATATCCACCTGGATCAGTCATCATTGTTGAAATTGGTGATCAGCTGCAACAATGAATCAGACTGCTTGTTCCACAAAAGGATTACCATTGCCTCTTGAATAAGAAACATTTTGCAGGCTAAGAGTCTTGAGAGATAGCTTGTAAATGACCTCCTTTGAGAGTTGAGGTTGTTGAAAACATGCCAACCAATTTCTATGCGGTATCATGCACATGCACATCAGCTAAGTTTAGATTTTGCATGCATGCACTCTTTAGTGAATAGTTTGTGTAATTATGTGATCTATTTACGGTCAGTTAGTATAATTGTTTGAGAGATGTTATATATACAGGCATACCCGTAGAGGTGAGAGTGCAATGTGTGTAGAGTGTGTGAGCAAGACACAATACTGTGGAGTATAGTGTGTCTGTGAGGAGAGGATGGCTATATGCCTATGCTGGCTATTATAATTCTCCCTTGAATAATAAGAATATCGACTGTCATTTCCCATGGTTTTTTCCCGCATTGGGTTTCCACATAAATCACTGTGTCAATTGTGTGATTGTTGTTGTGTTGTGTTTGGTTTGATGTTCTCAGTTTTATGCTATGTTTATGCTCTATTTTGCTTCCGCTACCCAACAAGTGGTATTAGATCTTAGATTTGAAGGATCTGAGATCAAAGGAGAAAGATCTATAAAAAGTACTATCGATCAAGCATAGAGGTAATAGAAGGTCGTTGGATCAAAATGAGTTTGTTCGTTGAAGAAAAAGAGGACGAAATCATAGCAAAGTGGTGATACTCGTAAATCATCCACAAGGTGCGATAAGAGAAATACTCTAGTTATCATTGTGTCTTATGCTTGGTAGAAGGTGTGATAACCTGTAATCATTTGTAATCACGTTTTACAAAAGGAGCGATAACAGACAAAATTCTTTCTTCACCAACATGGAAAGACAAGGAAAGTTTGATGCGATGTATTTTTAAATGTACACGAGATAAGAGGATAGCCTTTATAAGAAGATCGCATTATAAAAATAATTGCCTTTATAAAAGGATCGACTTTACAAAGGAGGAGGTATGATCACCTTATTTTATTTTAAGTATGGTCACCTTATATGCATAAAGTACGAGGTAAGCACAAGTTGCATTTTATTAAGAATCACATAAGTGGAGGATGTTTTAATAAGGAGGTGGATATATTTTATAAAGTATCATTTTTAAATGGGTGGATATCTTTGTTTATGAGGTGAGGTGGAATCTTTGTTTAGTAAAAGGTTTTAAGGCAAAATATTTAAATATTAGTACTTTGTATTAAACTTTTAAATTATTGTTTTTTGGAGTTCAATTTTGAGTAATATAATTCCTCTATATTAAAGCTTAGTATTATAAGCTTGGTTGTTGGGCAGTTTGTGCTAATGGAAAAAGTTCAGAGTTTGAAGTTTGAAGTGGAGAAATTCAATGGCAAGAATAACATTGAGTTATGGAACCTCAAGATGCAGGATCTGCTCGAACAACAAGGAAACAACAATAGCGGTGATGGTTGAGTCACCGTGAAAGAAAAAAAAAGTATTTGCCTTGGAGTTGTAAAAAATATTGATTACATGTAAATGGGTATATGTTTTTAAGACCTAGATAGGCATGTGTACCCCTGGTTTATTGGGTCACCTATGAAAAGTCTAGACATAGATTTAGGTAGATTGAATATGTGGGAGGGGCAGGTATGTTGTGTTAACCTTGACTCGATGAAAGAGTTAATGAGTTAAAAAAAAAAATTAGGTCAAAGAACGTGGTGTTTTTGGGTAGCCCATAGTATTGTGTCCATGGATTGCATGTAATGAAGCCTATAAAAGGCTTGGTGAAATCCATTGTAAATGGGCCTCAACGTAAGTGGTGAACGATTACTTGGCCAGATTTGGTCAAGGAAATGTTCGTGTTATGGTGGAGCACTGAGACTCTAGTGTAAAGTCCCTGGAGGTGAGGGGAAAAGGTTTACTTGGGTTGGTTTGGCCAGATTTGGTCAAATTTGTTCGAATGCAAAGTTTGAGGTGGAGTAGTGTGTCAAGGTTATAAAGGTGGGTTTGTAAAAAGGTAGATTTTTTGGCAAGTCAATCAAGTGTTTGAGAATATATGATGAAGGTAGGTTCATATCCATGGAACTTGGAAAGTATTGCAAGGAAGCTGAGATCAAATAGGCATGTTCAATAATACCAAGTTGCAGCAATAGTTGTGGATAGAAGCGGTTGTGCTATCTGGTAACTCAATCATCATCGGTTGCAAAAGACTGGAATATTTCGGAAGAGGTATGAACATTACTCAAATGTGAAATTATTCGGTTGTGATGCTTATGTTTTTTATTAGCATTCTAAGTAGGACCCAAATCAAATATGTATATCTTTGATATGGTGATGATGTTAAGGGGTGTTGTTAGGGTCCTAACCTGCACATAGGTAGAACAATATATTTGGATGTAATAAAGGTCAATATTAATTAGGCCTTGCAATAAAATTGAATAACTCAAATGTAAGAAGACCTAATAGAAGCTTCTAATTTTAGAAGGATCTTCCTCTAGATGCTTCTTTTGATAGACATATTTAGTATAAATAGGAGTCGAGGGTATGAGAACCCTAGCTTGGATATTATTTTAATAGAGATCTGCTCAAATGGAGGTTGCCCCCTCGAAGAGGCCCGTGAACATTGCTCTCAGAATCAAAGAGTTATTTATGTTGTTATTCTTATATCATTTCAGTGTTATTGTGGTGATTTTTCTGGTTATATTGTTGTTATTCTGCCATTTCTTGCATTTTATTTATGTTATGCATACTTTTATATATGGTATATTACAAGTGTTATCAGATCAATTTCCTCGGCAGAAATTACGAGTTAAATTTTTTTTTCAGGGTAGAGATGTATTCCGGCATCTTTAAGCCACAGAGATCTGTTTTTACGCGCATAAACTCGTGGTTGAGGGATCCATACACGCAGGAAATACAAGTGGTACTTAAGAGCACATCTGTTGGCTACCCTTGTAACCTCTATTGGTACCCCTTCGAGTGGTAGTGCATCAGAAAACACCTGTGTACGGATCATCCTAGATTACCTGAAGCCCTCTTTAGATAAACCGATTGACTGCCTGACTCCTATAGTGCCACCAAGAACAACACTCGAGAAGATACTCTCTAGTACTTGGGTAGTCGGGTAGTATGGCTAAGGGTATGGTCTAGCCTCCTTATTTAGTGCCCTGAGATATTGGGTCGAGTACTACTGTTGGACCCTGCACGTATATCAGAGAGCTATAGCACAAGGAAAACCCTTGTCTGTAGAACTCTTGAATACCTAACCCTTGGGGACAGAAACATAAACAAATTAAAATAAACAAGATCTATTGTTGCGCAACTATGTTCGGGTTTCCAAATCACTACACATTTCTTCCTGGTTAAGCATTTGGGCATTTCATCACTGCAATATTCTTCAGACCAAAGTATAACTCCGCAGGTTTTAAAAAAAAAACAAGTTTGGAAATTTTTGCACCATTATTTGAGACCTATTCCATTAGATTCATCTCTTCGCCCTTATCACATTCATACATATCATTTTTTAGCAATTTTTTTTATCCCACCCGCCCCATTTCGGTTGCCTCATCCTCATGACCCATACCCGTAGCCAATACTTAGAAGCTCACTTCAATACCTTGAAATCTAATCTCACCGAGACCCAACAAGAAGTGAAACAACTCAGTGCCAATGTTGTTGCCATCAATACAACCATCCAGTCCTCAATGGAGGAAAACAAACAAGACCTGACTACCCAGCTTAAATCTGTCATTTCGATGCTCTGCACCAAGATGCATATCCCTATAGATAACCCTTTATCTGACCCACCTCCACATCCTAAAGCTAAAAATTCCTCTCATTCCCATAACTTTCAGCACCATCACTTTCAACGTGACCTATGCCTCCCGCGGGTGGATGTGACCAAATTTTATGGCTCGGATCCCACTAGTTGGGTAAACCAAATGGAACATTATTTCTCTTTGTACGGCATTATAGATGACTTGGCCAAACTCTGATATGGTGTTCTCCATCTAGATCAAGAACGTTGGCAATGGTGGTAATGGAGAAAAACTTCTCATCAAGGGTATATTGCTTAGACATGCTTTGTGGCAGAGATTTATAAATGCTTTGACACTGACACCAACCATTTGAGTCGTTTGACAAAGTTGAAACAATCAGGAACAGTGGAATAATTTATAGTTTCCTTTGAGCGCGTGGCTTTTTGGACAGAGGGCATGTCTGATGCCTTTTTCTGAGAGTTTTTTATCAATGGCCTGAAGGATGAGATTCGGGCCCATGTCCTCATGGCTCGGCCTCAGATTTGGGTGGAGGCTACTAAAAGAGATAAAGAAGCAAAACATGTTGTATCTTCTCAAAACTGGAAACCCTCCTTTATCCCTCGCACTAAACCAGTAAATCCCACTACGCCCTCTGCTCCACTAAACATCCAAAAATTGACCAGGGCTTAAACGAATGAACGCCAACTCAAAGGCCTTTGTTGTAATTGTGATGACAAATATTTCCCAGGCCACAAGTGTAACAAACAAAAGCTTTTTATGGACATCTCGGAGGATATTTCGGAAGAGGATGTTGAAACTCCCCTTGTGTTTGAGTCACTTGAAACCACTGACATAACCCCTCCCTCAAACCTTCCTGAAGGAGAACTGGTCATTTCCCTCAATGCTCTCACTGGCTTCTCCGCTTCCCAAACACTCAAGCTCATCGGTTACATCAAGCATAGGAAGATCACCATTCTGGTTGATAGTGGAAGCACCCATAATTTTATTCATCGCCACATTGCCCAAGAAACTCATTGCTACATCCATGTCGTCAATCATTTCCAAATCATGATTGCCAATGGTGGCTCCATGAAATTTGGAGGGCGTTGTGAGGGTGTTGTGAAAATGTGTGTCTCCAAATTGGTGACTACCACCTGAAATCTCATATGTTTGCTATCAACATGGGCGGTTGTGACATTGTGTTAGGTGCAGACTAGCTAAGGACTTTGGGTCCCATTCTCATGGATTTTAAGGAATTAACCATGCAATTCGACCAGGAGGGCCACCAATATAATTTCCAAGGCATCACCGTCGGTTCACCTGAGATCATTATTCCCAGCGCATGGAAAAGCTGCTCAAAAAAGGTCATTCTGGCGTTATTGCCCAACTCCATGCCATACAAGCAACAGAGACACCCTTGGTGCTGCAAAACCTCCAATTCATCCTTTCTAAACATCAAGTGGTATTTTCCACTCCCCAAGGACTCCCTCCTTCCTGTGGTGTTCATGATCATTCCATTCCCCTTGTACCGGGAAGCCTTCCTCCCAATATCCGTTTGTATCGTCACCCCTTTTCCCAAAAAAATGAAATTGATAAAATGGTCCAGGAACTCTTAATGCATGCATCATTCACCCTAGTATGATCCCCTACTCTTCTCCTGTGGTCATGGTCTCAAATAAAGAAGGTTCTTGGCAAAAAAAAATTGACTTTCGTGCCCTCAACAAACTTACCATTAAAGACAAATTCCCCATTCCTGTCATTGATGACCTCTTGGATGAATTGAGTGGCACCCAGTTCTTTACTAAACTTGATCTTCGTTCTGGCTACCACTAGATACGTATGAAAGAGGCAGACATTCCCAAGACTGCCTTTATAACTCATGAGGACGACTATGAGTTTTTGGTCATGCCCTTTGGCTTATGTAATGCCCCCTCCACCTTCCAAAGCCTCATGAATCATGTCTTCCATCCTTTTCTTCGTCATTTTGTCTTAGTTTTCTTTAATGATATCCTCATCTATAGCAAAACCTGGACAGAACATCTTGCTCATGTGGATCGAGTTCTCCATCTACTCTCTCAGCACCAACTTTTCCTGAAACAGTCTAAATGTGTTTTTGGTGCCTCATAAGTTGAGTACTTGGGTCATCTGGTTGGCAAGGACGACGTCAGGGTGGATCCTAAAAACATTGAAGCTATGCAAAACTGGCCTCACCCAAAGACTCTCAAAATCTTGCATGGATTTCTAGGCTTAATAGGTTATTATCGCAAGTTTGTTAAGAATTATCGAAAGATTGCAGCACCTCTCACTGCACTCCTAAAAAAGAACTCTTTCACTTGGACTCCAGCAGTTGCTCAAGATTTTCAAACCTTGAAGATGGCCATGTGCACTACTCCAATTCTGGCCCTTCCTGATTTCACAAATACCTTTGTCTTGGAATTTGATGCTTCAAGGAAAGGAATTGGTGTTGTCCTTATGCAAAAGGGTCGAGCTTTGGAGTTTACTAACAAGCAATTGTCTCAAAGAAATCTAGGCAAATAAATCTATGAAAAGGAAATGTTGGCTATTCTGAATGTTGTTGATCTGTAGTTCCCTTATCTATTGGGGAAATGCTTCCAAATTAAGACAAACCATCAAAGCCTCAAGTATTTTCTGGAACAATGCATTTCCTCCCTAGAGCAACAAAAATGGGTGACTAAGGTCTTTAGATATGATTATGAGATCATTTACAAGAAAGGCAAAGATAATGTGGTTGCGGATGCACTTTCTCGAAAATATGAAGATGAAGGATCCCTTTTTTCTCTTTCCTTCATTGTACCAGATTGGCTCCAAGCCGTTCACCAGGAATGGCTACACGATCCCAAAAGTTTGCATCTAATCCAACAATTGCAGTCCAATGCTCCAGCTTCCCCAGGGTACTCTTGGCTCCATGATGAGCTTCGATACAAAGGCCATTTTTATTTAAGTAAACAATCAAAACTTAAATCCACTGTACTTTCTGAGCTTCAAGCTACACCCACAGCTAAGCACTCCGGGTTCACCAAAACCTATGACATGGTTAAACATTTTTGGGGGGGGGATGGTATGAAACAAGACATTCCTAATTTTTTCCCTGAATGTGATGTGTGTTAACACAACAAGGCAAAAACAGTCAA
>JASDQU011247663.1:40914-52862 GCA_032191745.1 Picea mariana
TTAATGGAAATGTCTACCTGGTGATCCACAATTTGTGTTTGAATCATTATCCTTAATTAGTCATAAATGCCATCAATACTTCGACTATTTGTGTTCGATATTTTTAGAAGTGACAGGGTGGGAAATTTCCGAATCCCGAATCTGTGAAAAGATTAATTTATGAATAATCGCTGGTAAAACCTTAATTAATAATGTTTAAGATGGTGCATTAACTTCAAGTGTTTCAGGAGTTCTAACTTCGGGGATTTTTATGTATCTCGAGAAGAACCTCCCGAAACCCGAAATTGCGAAGCAATTAATTATCAAATAGTTGATTTTAAGTCTTACTTAATTGCATTTAATTTTATGTATTTCGAAGATTAGGACTTCAGGGATTTTAGAATATGATACAGGGAAAAAATCCAAAATCCGAACCACAGAATCATTAATTATCTCTTGATCATGATTAAATTAGTTATTTAAACGTTTAATACTTCGACATTTTTGTACTTCTTTGATTCATGAATTTGTTCTTTGTTGAACTCCCGAAGGATCATCTCTCGTAGTGACGTGGTATATATGACGTGTCGAGAAAAGAGAGGTGCCATGTGTTATCTTGGAATCATATGAATCCATAAATGAAAAATTCAAAAACGGTTGCCACGTGTCAACTCAGGAAAGACTCGAAAGGTGCACATGTCCTATGACTTGATTTTAAAAGGTTTAAGAAATGTTGTGATCAGACACCTTCGGGCTTTGGGGTTTCAGAGTTTTGATTGTTTATGACTTACTGAAACATCCGAAGCACGAGGCTCTGAAGCAACCATTAGACATTTACTTCTTTAAAATTTGGGCTGCTCCAGAACTTCGAAGGTATTAGGGTCATTCGATCAATGGGAAAAACTCATCAACGACCGATTTATTGCGCGCCTTATTATTAATTAACGAGCAATGAAGTTGATTTAAAATTCAAAATTCATTTTCTAAGTTTCCGTTTTCTTTGGGTAAAAATTATATTTTCATGAGCTGAAAAGAATAAAGCTCAAAAGTTCAGAAATGTATGTGTTTCAACATAGGCTCCATCTAGGGATCGTGTCTCCCTGTGAGACACATAAGCACAGTAGACCGTATGCCTTTATTGGGAAAATGGAGTCATTATTTCATTTTTGGGAAACACTTTTAGGAGTTAATCATACAAGGAAAAATTGAACTTCAACCAAATCTCAGAAAACTTTCAAAACACACCTAATTATTGATCTCAAGTTAGGATATTTAAAATTTCCCTTTCCTAAAACTAAGTTTGGATCTGTTTAAGATAATCAAAATGACTTTAACCGAAATATCAGACTTCGACCGACTTTGTTCACATCAAGGTTAAGTAGTTGTAATAACTTATTTAGGGGATCCCTCATTGGTTCATAATGTAAATATTATTGGAAAGAGAATTAGATGTCAGAGTATGTTTTGTAGATATATATGACAACCATACATATATCATAGATATTACTTCACTGCCAGCGAGCCTGTTCAGTACCCCAGTGAAGTTATCTACTTCTTCCATTGAATTTCCTTTCACCACTTCAATTAACACTTTTGCATTTTGTTGAGATGAGGGCAATCATTGCATGAATTTCCTTTTGGACAAAATGGGGGTAATCGAATTACAAATTTCCTTTCACCATTTGTCTTGGACAATATGGGGGAAATTAGATTATGAATTTCCTTTCACCATCTGTCTTGTATTTTGACATTTTGAAGTGGGGGAAATCAAGTTGTATGTATCATACAAGGGATGATATCTGCTTAAATTTTTAAAAGGAAGGTCTATCATAATTTTTTAAGTATACTTTGAAACTAATTTTCTTCCGATTTTCAATACACCTTTGCCTATAGGGAAGATTTTATAAGGATTTTGATTTTCATGGATCAACCTTGAGAGAATTAGTCATTTTAAAATCTGATAGAAGAGACAAATTTATCATGATTAGCTTATACATACTTTCTTTTATTTAAAATCAAAGGAACATAAATATTTTCGCCTAATCTCGCTTCGAAGATATGTTGTTAAGCTTTAAGAGTTAAGGTGAATTTCTTTCTTTCTATGAAGACTAAGGAAAGGTCGAAAAAACCAAAAGTGAATATAAAGCATGGGAATAGACCAAATAACCAGAATGAGGACTTAGAGGGTCTGACGCAAAATAATCCTAATCCCACCTAAGTTTGTTTATTGATTTTCGAACTTCCTTTCAAGCCCTTTTTATTCTTATTTTCTTTTTCTTTTTCTTTTATTTTTTATTTCATTTTTATTTGATTTAGAGAAGGATTCAGAATTAATCTGTAATTTTATACTTTTCTGATCCTTGATCATGGTGACAATATTTACATGAGTGAAACCCCCTCTCCATCTGATAAGATTTCCTTAGAATTTTAGTTTGAACTAGCGGGGTAGGAGTTCATACCTCATATTTCCTTTGTATTTTCAATCAAGCAGATCATTAATTTATCCCCCGTTTTGAGAGAAAACAAATGTTTTTTACAAAAAAAATGAGTGTTGGATTCTGATGCATCCTAGTCTCTCGTCTGACAATAAGTATTCTGCATGGGAACAAAATGAGAAATGTTAGAAATTTTTGTGGAATAGAGATGGTATGTGGTACACATTCTTTTATATCCTACTTTGATTATATCGATTAAACATGGTTTATTTACAACGAACTATAAAATGACTTGGATAATTTACAACAGAAAGGAAAAATTGAAATTTGAAAAGAAAAAACAAACGTCGCTCCAAACCGATATATACAATGGGGATCTGGAATATGACTATTGCATAAATTTTTTTAGGTAATGCCCACTGATAGGAGCATCAATAATTTTTCCATCGAGGTTTTCCAGTAAGAAGGAATTTTTCCCCTCAGTAGCTACAATTTTGAATGGTCCAAACTAGAGATTATCAAACTTGCCATGTTTCCCTGCATCTTCTTTCCTAGCTTCCCACTTCAAAACTAGATCGCCAGGGAGAAAATCCCTGTCTTTAGCTTTTTTATTGAAAAGGGCCTTCATATTATCTTGGTACTTTTGAAGTTTGTTGTCTACTTCGGCCCTATTTTGTTGGACTTATATTATTTGATTTATCCTTCTTGTAACATCGTTTGGATCTTCATTTGAATCCTTCCAGAGCTTCATCACAGGAAGAGCGAGATTGATAGGAAGTACAATGTTAGTGCCATAAAACAATTGAAAATAGGACATACCTATTGATTTCTTGGTGTCGATCTGGTTTTCCCATAGGGCGTATTTTAGGTGGGTGTGCCAAGCCTTTTTATTTTCTGTCAACACTTTTTTTATTATAGTCATCAGGCTCTTGTTAGATGATTCAACCAACCCATTCCCCTAAGAATAATAGGCTGTAGAATGTTCTAACACAATGTTGTATTTATGGCAGAAATTGATCATTGCCATAGATTTAAAATCTTGAGTGTTGTTAGTGACTATTTTCCGAGGGAAACCAAATATCGATAGGATGTTTTCTTCCAATAATTTTATTACTACCGAATCTGTAGCATTCTGAGTTGGAATGGTTTCTACCCATTTCATGAAGTAATCGATAGATGTTAGAATCCATCTATGTTGGGCACTTGATTGCAAATGTATTTCTTCGATGAAGTCCAGGCCCCATTGTTGAAAAGGGGCTTCATCTTTTACTGGGATTAAGGGTAGGGTAGGGAGCTTCTGTTTGCCAACGAACAGTTGGAATGAATTAAAGTCTCTGACTTTCACGTTCACATCGGTGAATAAATTTGGCCAGTAATATCCAACTCTTAAAATCTTGTAGGCCATTGCTCTCCATGCATGGTGTCCTCTGCACACTCCTTTATGGAATTCTTCAATGATGCCTTCTGTTTCAGATTCTATTAGGCAACATAAAAAGAAACCTAGAGGGTTTTTCCAATATAGCTGGCCATCGATAATACAATATTTAATTCTGTGCAGTTTCAAATTCCTTGCTTTAGGTGTAGACATGTCATTTGGACACTAAAGAGTAAGGAGGCATGTAACAATTTCGTGATACCAAGTAGAGGTGGAAAATTTATCTTCAATTCGGACAACAGGTGCTTGCTCGTCAATTTATTCTATATCTAGGAGGGATTCGTGTGATTCAAGATTATTTATCCTGAGCACCCTGAAATTTGATTCAGCTAATAGCTTCGCTAGGCCTTGACCTTTGACTAGATTGGTCGGCTTCACCTCTATATCAAACTCTTAAATTTTATCCAACCATCGACCTCTTCTTCCATCATTGTCTGGTTGAACCAAGATTTCTTTGATAGCATTTGTTGGCACATAAGCGATTATTTTGAAATGTAATACATATGTTCTGAAGGCCTTGAGAGCCTTCACCCTTCCATATGCTTGTTTCTCAAGTATATCATATCTTAATTCTGCACCCCTGAGGCTTTTGCTGAAGAATCCTTCCTCTTTCTTTTGTAGGAGAACTTCTGCAACAGTATGTTCAGAAGCGAATGAGAAGATCAAGAATTCTTTTGTATAGTCTGGACTTGCTGGCACCAATGATTCCCCTATAACTTTATTGACATGCTCGAAAGATGCTTTAGATTCGACAGTCCATTTCACTTCGTTATCTTTCTTCAACATGTCTGCAATCATTTTAATCATTTCAGAAAAGTTGGGAATAAATCTTCTCAAAAAGTTGATTTTTCCTAAAAAGGGTTGAATTTCTTTTCTGTTCCTAGGATTATTAATCGTTTCTATAGCCTCAACTCATTTAGGGTTTACCTTGATTCCTTCTCTCGATACTATATGACCCAAGATCTTACCTTCCTGCATAGAAAATGTGATTTCTTTGGATTAAGAGACAAACCGAACTTTCTTCATTTTTCGAAGGTCTTCTTGAGGTGTAGCAGATGCTTTGCATCGGAGTTAGAAAAAACCGTCAAATCATCAATATAAATAACAACCAATTTGTATCTCTCAGCAATGAATGTAATTTCCATCGCTCTCTGGAAAGTATCCCCTGCATTCATCAAACCAAATGGAATTTTATCATACATAAAGGTTCCCCATAGAGTGGTAAACATAGCTTTTTCTTTGTCGTCTTCATGGACAACGATTTGAATGTATCTAGAAAAAACATCAGTCATGGACATCCTGTTAGCTCCAACTACCTTTTCTAGAACATGATCCATTTTCGGGAGTGGGTAGTTGTCTTTGAGGGACAACCGATTTAAGTTTATGAAATATACCCAGAGCCTTATTTCGCCATTTTTCTTTCTGACAGGGACCAAATTTTCTACCCATTCAAAATACCTGAGTGGAATGATAATTTTTGCATCGAGAAGTTTCTTGACTTCCCTTTCTATCACTGGCCAAAGAATAGAGTTTATCTATCTGATTTTCTGTCTGAAAGGTTTAAGGCCATGGTTTAGGGGAATCTTATGTTCAATAAAAAAGGTATCATAAGTTTTCAGATCATCATAAGACTAGGAAAAAACATCTTTATACTACCTAAGAAGCTCAACATACTTACTTTTCATTTGGGTTGGAAGGTATTTTGATATATTGACCATTTTGGGATCTTCGTTAGTTCCTACATTATAGTATTCAACTTCTTCAGGTTGGGGACGTAAGGTAGACTTCAAATGTATGCCATCCTAGTCAAACAACCTTTCTAAGGAGATCAAGCCCCTGGGAATTTGATTGTTCTTAAGCACGAGCATGCAGTGGTTTTAAATCTTGTCTTGGATTTTTTTGGGTTCTCTCCTTCTTGCATAACCCAAACAAGATCATTTTTGTTTTCCTGATCTATGTGAGTTTCAAAAAACTCATCAACCATTTCCAGAAATTGTTTGATTTTCTCATCATCCTCGAATAATTCACAGTGTTGAACGTTATTTGGGATCGAAGGTCTGTGTCTCATCTCGATGTGATACTTCAGTTTCAAGACGGTGGGAGGTATGAAGGTCGCAACAACCTTGGTCACAGAATCAACTTGTTGATTCTCCATCCTGGGAATAGAGTCGATGTTAAAGGACGAGAATAAGTTCTGTATAATATCCCAGGCACAATTCCTGTATGATCTCAACCTTGGGTGCTTAGCTTGATACTACTGTTTCACTTGTTTTACAATAAGATTTGCATCACCATAAACTATCAAATGTTCGATTTTCAACTTCCTTGCAGCTTCTAATCCTAAAACCAGAGCTTCATATTCACATACATTATTCATATAATCGATATCCCATTGTAGTCTATAAGATAAGGGAATAACATACTCCTCACCTAGTTCCATGAATAAAACTCCAACTCTTGCCCCTTCGCAGGATGAGGTGCCATCGAAGGACATTTTCCACATTCCTTCTCTACCGTTTACATTTTTCTTTGTTATTTCTATTTTTTTATTTTCTTCTTCTGTACATTCTTTGAAATAGTAATCTATAGATAATATAAAATTTCCTAAGTCCTGGTCAACAACATAGACTGGGTAATTATTGGGGTTTTGGGGATCACTTACAGTATACGCCAGTCTAGTTTCTCTTTACAATCATGTGAATTTACCACCAAAAATTGGGATCGTAGTGTAACTCATGTCGAGAAGAATTGATCCTCCTAATTTGGCACCCCAAGACCTAGATAGAAGCATGCCATACTTGACAGGGATGTCAACAACGACCGCATCCATAAGGATACTTTTCACAAGGATCCGTGCAAGATTTACTACCAAATCTTTAATCATGCCTAGACACTTAACTTTTCTAGAATCAAACGAATACAAGTCTTGATAAGGTCTAGTAATTTCGAGGCCTAAATTTTCCATGATAATTTTAGGAATTAAATTATGAGAGGCCCCAGAATCTAACATACAATTGTGGAGTAAATGGTCATGCACAGTTAGTGTAATATAAAATGGAGCAGCATAATCCTTATTGTTTTCAATGTGTAGACCGAACATGATTGTAGGTCTTTCGTCCTACAGATTAATTACGTCTGCATGACATTCAACATCAGAAAAATTTATTGCTTTAGCGATTTTCTTTTTATAAATCAGGTTTTTTTCAAGTTCAACCAGAGGCATTTGGATTTTAATTTTATTTAATTTGTTTTCTAAATTGAAACCTCCAATTGTTTTTTCAATTTCTCTGGTTGGAACTTCTATTTTTGTATTTTTTGGTTTCTTAGTTTGCATTGTTCTTGTTTAAACTGGCTTTGTTCGGGAAACTTGTGTTTAAGTTGGTGGTTTAGTAACTACCACCTCATTCGTTTTACTTCACGGAAAAATCTTTTTTGGTGGAACAATCGTAGAATTCTTTTCTCTGGGCCTTAGATCATACTTTTGTTGGAGTTCAGCCATTATTGAGTTGGAAAGACCGTGATACGTAGAATATCCCATATTGTTGATGTTTTCCTCATTCTTAAACAAGGATTCCAGGTCTAATGATTTCTCATAATCTTGCCTGGTTAAATGTGGCTCAAGATCATCATCGCTGAGGTTGTTTAGATCTTCTTCTAACTCTTCATAATTTTTCATTTCATCCCTTTACATAAAATTTTCAGTTTTAAACAGGGCTTGGATTTTTTGATTTTCATTTTTTACTTGTTTCTATTGTATCTGGGGTTAGGGTTTCTACTAAACTGGTTCCTAGTGTATGTATCATGTTTGGCTTGATCTAATTCCATTCTAGATATTTTTTTTAATAAATATTTATTTATCTTAGCCATCTCATCCGTTTTCTCTTCTATGGACTTCCCATATCTAGAGGGTCATGCCTGTTCTTTGAAACACCTAGGTTCTTTGGTTCCCATTTCAATCTTAGTTTTTAATTTCCCGAATACCATCAAATTGGATTCAATTTCTATGGCATCGTTCTGCATTCCTGACAAAGTGGTCGATCTTTTTTCTCTTGCGAGGAGGGAAAAGTCAGGATCAAAAGCCCCTGCAAAAGTTACTTTTGCAACAGGTTAAGAAGGTTTGACTTCAGTTGGAATTTTTTTATATAATTTGTTGAACCTTTGGCTAAATTCAAGGACTGATTCAAATTTTTTTTTCTTAAAGCCCTGAATTCGGTTAAATAATAGAGATGGTCCTTTTTCTCACCCCAATGTCTTTGGAAGGCATTTTCCAGTTCATCATACGATCTTATGGAACCTACCGGGAGTCCCCTAAACCAAGTCCTCACTTTTCCTTCAAAGGTTTGTACAAATAGCCTTGAGTAAACGTCTTCATGTTAGATGCCAAGGGTATCAACAAACTGATCGAAAAAGGCTATGTGTTCTATTGCGGTCAGATCTCCCTCTCCCACGAATTTGGGGAGGTTCTTCATGTAATTTCTGGGAAAATCATGGAGGACAACAGGGAGGACCAAAGGAGCATATCTAGCAACTACCTTGGCAAATATTCTAGGGGGTTGACCTCCGATGCCACCATCTCCTGCACCTCCAGTGCCACCAACACCAACACCCCCAACACCGGCCATTGAAAGCCTAGGAGACGGGCTTCAGGAGATAAAAAGGGATTTTCAAAAACCTCGAGGGACTGAAGTGGTGACATTTCAAATACTTCTGGGCATGGTGAATGAAGTTCGGGAGTAAATCAATGAGGAGACGAAAAATATTTATGAGGAGGAAAAGGGAAACTTGGGCTAGTTTCCTCAGATTTACAAGATGTATATATAGGAGAGACGATAGGAGATGAATCAAGGTATACAAAGTATTCTTCAGATTTTTGGGAAACTGAAACCTTTACCTCGAGAACAGAGAGAACTGACAGAGTGTCAATGACAACATGTATATAAATGGATATTTTGTTCTTGTTGGTAAAAGTGTCTGTCAAGTCAATCTCAACCTTTATCTCGGGAACACTTACCTTTGGAGTTTCAAGTTTAGCCTCAGGTTCACTAGTTGCTACCTTTGCAGAATAAATTTGTTTAAAACCTTCTTTAGGGGTTAGTTCTTTAGTTTGAACCTTAGCATTAGCTTGTGTAACTTTGGGTTGATATACTTTCCCTACTGATGCAACAATATATTTGAGGTATCCCTTTCGTTTCAACAACTTTTTGGGATCTAACACTGGTGTGGTTTGCTTATCTTTTGGATTTTTTCTAGTATTCTTTCGACCGAATGCCAGTTTTGTCTACGGTGGAGTCACCAAGTGAAAAATAAAAATAAGCCTTACTTATGTATTCAATCTTTGTTCACCATCAAAGATAGAAATTTACCTTGTCATTTTCCCAGGGAAAATAACTTTGTTTCTTCATCCCCAACAACGACGCCAAAAAGATGTTGTTCTTGAGATTAATCCTAACACTCAAAGAGTAATGTTAGGCATCATGAGTGTTTAAAGAGAATGTTTTAAAGAGTGATTTTCCTACCTTCATTTATACAAGAAATGATCCATAAATGAAATTAATAATAGGACATGACAGAGGCTGTATTCCATTGTCTGAGTCATAGTTATAATACCAAATGGTGTGAAGAAGAGTTACAGAAATATTAAAAAAATCTGGGCATTGATTGCATATGAGTCTCACCTTGTTTGCAATAGAAGAAAAGTAGAGAATCCACCCTTGAACATGATATAAAATGAAATAATTCACACAACTTACAGGTCTTGTCTTACTTATAGTAAAAACAAAGGAAAAACTGCTTACCTAATGAATTGCTGATATAATATGATTACAATAGTTGTAATTGTTGGAATTACTAAGACAACTGATAGGGGGGGTGAATCAGTTGTCTTTGAGCTTAAACAATCTTCAGCCTATTAAATTTTATTAATCTTTCTTCAAGTGATCATCAACAATATACAACATATGGACAGTAAAAGTAAAGAGCATCAGTCACACATAAGGTATACACCNTTAATCTTTCTTCAAGTGATCATCAACAATATACAACATATGGACAGTAAAAGTAAAGAGCATCAGTCACACATAAGGTATACACAGAGACAAATTTTTCACGAGGAAACCCATAAAGGGAGAAAACCTCTTCTTCTTCGAAATGATAGGCAGTCTTTTAAGTTCTGTACATCATCTATAATTGAGCACCAACTCAAAGTGAAGCTACTACCTCTGTTTTACAAGATGCAACTTGTTTGAGAACACCAACTCTTTGGTTTCTCTAGCACCCACTAGGAGGAAGCACCAACTCCCTTAATGTTCTAGCACCAACTAGATGGAAGAACCAACTTCCAGTTATACAGGCTCCAACCTGTATAACAGAGAACACTTGTTCTCCCTTGCACCACCCTGCCACCCTGGTTTATCTGGCTGCAACCAGATGGAAGTTACAACTTCCCGTGTTCAAGCTCCCACTTGAACCTCTGAGGAAAACAATCCTCTCGAGCACCTCCCAACCTCCCTAGAATATGAATGAATAAATAAACAGTCAACTACACCGATAAATCACTTCTTACCGATCTTTCTTTGTTCTGTAAATCTGGTATTCTTCTAACTGTTCTGCAATTCTTCTCTTCCTTTGTCTGTTCAATAGGTCTGCTCTGCATCAACTTGTTCTGTCATTCTGCTCTGCTTCAAGTTTTCTTCATCATCTGTTACTCTTCTTTGGGTTTCATATCACACTGTGCATATTCTCCCTCTCACACTGCACATGCTATGATTTTTCTTTTTTTACAGTTTCATTCATTTTTCATACAGAACGACCAACCACACTCTGTCTGTCTCATTTTCTTTTATACACACCCACGGCGGTTCAACTTCCCAACTCCTTAGGAAAAAGGAAGACAACTGTCCAAGCAACTGAAACACCAACTAATCGAAAATCATGAGTCCGTTTCGCTAACAGATTCAAAACTGAGGAGTTAACTATGAGAGAGAACAGTAAACCTCCGATCAACACTTGATCTGACGGTTCATATCATTCCGTGACTTCACATATCGCGATTTCGACACTCTTGACATTCAGTGTTTTTGTCACTTCAAAGTCCCGATCCACGAAACTCCGTAATGGAGTCGTATCAATGGTCCAGATCACATCTTGATTTGATGGTTTCAATTACGTCACGATTTTGCATATCACGATATCGAGATTCTTGATGTTAATATTCTTTGACATCTCCAAAACTCGATCCTCGAAACACCAAAATGGACTTGGATCAATGATCCAGATTCAATCTTGATTCAATGGCTGTGATTAAATCGCGATTTCGCATATCACGATTTCGAAATTCTTGTTGCATTGTTTCTTTTCCTTCTCCATGTCACGATTCATGAAACTATGATATGGAGTTGGATCAACGGTCCAGATCTGATCTTGATTCAACAACTGCGATTGAATCGCAATTTTGCATATCGCGATTTCAGCATTCTTGTTGCATTGTTTTCTTTTTCTCCATGTCACGATTCGCGAAACTCCAATATGGAGTTGGATCAACGGTCTAGATCTGATCTTGATTCAACGACTGCGATTGAATAGCGATTTCGCATATCGTGATTTTGGCATTCCTGTTGCATTGTTTTCTGTCTCTCCATGTCGCGATTCGCAAAACTCCGATATGGAGTTATATCAACGGTCTAGATCTGATCTTGATTCAATGGCTGTGATTAAGTCACGATTTTGCAAATCGTGAAATCAGGATTCCTGTGGATGATATTGCTTGACATCTCCAACTCTCGATCCCCAAAACTCCGACATGGACTGGAATCAACGGTCCAAATTCAATCTTGATCTGACGGCTCAGATTAAATCACGATTTCGCCCGCTTCTCCTTGTACTTTAAAGAACGTGCAGGTTCTTCTTGATCCAATGATGGTCGGATCCTGTGCTTGGATCTAATGCCTGAGATCTGTCTTCCTCTTCAGCATGCTCTTCTTGTCTTCATTCGAATCTGACGACCCTCATTCTTTCAATAATTTTGAATGGGATCCAACGATCATAAATGCTTCTTAAACTTTACGAGCCTTCAACATGCCTGATCAACGATTTAGATTATG
>JASDQU011247664.1:0-16697 GCA_032191745.1 Picea mariana
TATGTATTTATATGATCTGAAGAAGGCATATCCAAAATAAAACTTACTGTCACCATTTATCAATTAGATTATCTACAAGTGTGCGGGAAGTGAAATATTTTCATTGGATGGATTTTCTAGCTACAATCATATTCAAATCCGGCCCATGGATCAACATAAGACTGTGTTTATATGTCCTTGGGGGGATTTCGTACAAGAATATGCCTTATGGACTTAAAAATGTTGGGGCTACCTTCCACCTTAAAAATTTTGGGGCTACCTTCCAGCAAGCCATGTTGTTCACTTTTCATGACTTAAAGCATATTGTTGAGGCATATCTTGATGATCTCTTTGCTTGCTCTCGCAAGAGAGTAGATAATCCAACTCATATTAGGATTATTTTTGAAAGATGTCGGTACTATTTCATTTGGTTAAACCTGAACAAGTGCATTTTTGTGTCATTTTGAGGCATCTGTTAGGATTCATCATTTCCAACAAGGGGATCATGGTTGATCCTTTTAAGGTTGAGGCAATAGTTCAGTTCCCCCATGTTGGATAGGTATTTTTGGATGCAATGTTGGGAGAAAATCCTAAGTATAAGGAAAGTGCATAGAGGAAGGAAAGTATGATGTGGCTAAGACACATTCCACCGGAAAGTGCACAGGAGGAAGAAAGCGGGCAGGAGGAAGACAACATATAGACATAAGAATAAAGAAAGAGAGCAAGAGAATAAATCACGAAATAAGGATGACAACATGATATTCCAGATATACAAGAACAAAATAAAAGTAACATCAAGAGTGAAACGCAAAAGAAATCAGACGAATAGTCAGTTAACTGAGACAACCATGCATTGTAATGGGCTATTTTTGGGATAAATAGACTAGGGTTTCAAGCCCTATATTTTGGGGTATAAATATGTAACGGGTTGGGAGATAAGAAGAAGGATGAAAGATTATGCATGAGTCGTGAATGTAATAGTCAATTGGTAAGAAGAAATATGAATAAATAGAGAGTTTATAGATGATATTGTGCCTTTTGGTATCTACTTTTCTATGCATGCTTATGAATTATGTTGTTATGCTTCGTAGACTAGACTTAGTTTATGGATTAATTATGGCGTAATATTCATGACTGTGATTGTGAATAATCTCTATAATAATCAGGAATATGAAGTAGAGTAATTTGAATCATAGAAAGTAATACTAACTAGAGTTGAATCGCCTGCATAAGTCTAACAAGGAAGAATGAACCGTCCCTCTATCTCCATTTCCCTGACTACTGCAAAATCCTGGTTCTTGTAGTCCCAATAGATACCTTGGGTGAGACTTCATATGTGCAAGCAGGTGATGCTGAAAGGGTCAGTGTGTGGTGGGTTTGTTGGTCATAGGTAAACTGAACCTTGGGTCTTACAACCCGTGCACAGAACAGTAAATTCAACAAATGGTTATGTTGTCGGAACTGGGAAATTGTGATTAAGGGAATGTTTTGGAGGTCGAATAAGAAGGAAATCACAGACTTGTTAGAACTAAAAGAATGGGAATTTGCACAAAAATAGAACAGGAACTCTAGGATGAGTGACAAGCAATGGATGCAAAGGTATGTGTTCAAAAATCTGCATGAAATTTTCTTTGGAAAATTTCCAAACATTCTAACGAAGTGGCTAGAAAGGTTAGTAGAAAAAATGGGAAGGTTAAGTGCTACAACATCGAAGAATTGGACTCCTAAATTAGTCAGACAACTGAAATTGGTAAGTAACCCAACTACTTGAGTAGTTGATTTTTGGTTGGATAGTGTACTAGGGGGATATGTTACAGAATTTGCAGTAGATTGCATTCAATTATACAATGTTGTTGAAAGAGATTATTTCAAAGGTCCACATGGGAGGTTCTTGAAATCATTAAATATGTGGATAAAAATGTTGTTATGTGAAAAGCACATGATGATAATGAAGTTCGATGACTAAAAGGACTTTGCGCACATAGGGGGAGCCGGAGGGTGATAGGAGGATTATCTGAGAGAATGAAGAGAGCAATTAAAAAGGAAGGAAGGGACTGAGGATGAAAGAAGGAAGTACACTAGAGGAAGAGTACGAGTTTAGAGATTTGCACAGAGGAAGGAGCTACAAGAGGAAAAAGACTAGGGATGGGAGAGAAGAGTCGCACAGTGAGCCAAGGGAAAGAGAACCTTGCGCACTAGTCCAAATCGTGGAGATACCATATATAGGAGGAGAAGAAGAGGAGGTTCAATCTAGTCTATTAATAGAGGAGCCAGTAATTCCTACTCAGACAGGATCTTGCGTTGAATCCACAACCCCGTGTGCATCACCACAATCAGAGATATCATTTGAAGACTTGTCAAAATCCATCGTAGTTAGTCAAGGAGGAAAGATCAGTAGCAGTCAGAATAGTCAGAGTAGTGCATCGAGTCAAAATCAAAATCAAATTCCACTAGCATCACCAAGAAGAGGGACTACACAAACCAACATGGCAGGAGTAGATAATACTCTTATACTTCCTGAATTCAAGCGAGTGGAGTCAGAGGATCCAGAACAACATTTGTTTGTTTGTGAAACAGTTTGGGCTGCTAAGAACATACAGGATGAGGCTGTGAAGATTTCCCAGTGCACGACAACATTTAGAGGTCGTGCGCTAGTATGGTATATGAAGTTATAGAGTATTACTCCTACAAGACATGCTAGGAATTTGGCAGAGATAAAACAAGCACTACTAAAGGATTTCAAAAATCCAAATTCAAAGTCACAGTACATCACCAAACTAAAAGAGATCAAACAGGTACAAACATAGTCAATATGGGATTTCGATCAACGATTTAAGGATGTGATGGGGAGATTGATTTTCCAAATTCCAGATCAAGAACATCAAGAGTGGTTTATTGTAGGACTTCTACCACACATTCGTAGGCCCCTAATTCAATGGAAGGTTACGTCGCAACTAGAGTATTTGGAAATTACAATGAAACTAGAGACATCACCGGCAGGAGATACTGGATGAATGGCACAAGTTCAAATGCAGTTAGTTGCATTGACAATTCAGTTGGATGAGCTTACCAAAGGAAGGGAGAAATGAGAACAAGTTTGTTGTACCAAGTGCAGGACGAAGGGCCATCACAAGGAGGAATGCCCAAAATTTGTGAAGTACTTGGCAGTTGGAGCGCCGAATACATTACCAGGGGGGATACTGTGAGATACATAAGAAATGGGACCATCACCCCATTGAGTGTCCCTTACTACAAAAGTATCGAAGTACACCAAACAACATGTTTTGCAATTTTTCCAAGTTGGTAGGGCATGAAGAGAAGGATTGTCGTGCATTCGACCTAATAAGGGGGCACACATCGGATATGTACAAGATCCAAGAAGAGAATTCCATCACAAAGAGGGGTAGTGCACAATATAACAGTGAGAGAGGTTTCAATCAGGGGAATAGAGGAAAATTTGGTAGAGGTTGAGGTAGAGGGACTTTTGTTAGAGGAGGATAAGGACCAATTATTTGTTATAATTGTAATCAACCTTGACACTTAGTCTGTGATTTCTAGAACCCATGTACAACATGCACATATTGCAGAGCACTGGATCACTCGAAAAAAGACTGTCCCCAACTAGTTGCGAAGTGGCAGGCCAGAGGAAACCCAAACCAGAATCTGAATTAGAATGTGCAGATGATATCAACCGAAAGATGCAATGAAGGACCAAAAATAGCAGTTGTTACGCACAGAGGAGATAGAACAGGGATTGATATGAATAATCAAGGAAAGTATCCTGAGCAGTGGGTAAGGAAGTCAGCGGGGCCTATACCACCATTCGATACACAGTAGGAGAAAGAGACATGTAAGAGAGCTAGAAAATAAATACTTGGATAGCAGGGGGAGCATCAACATCATCACTGCCTCGGATATAAGATCGTGTTGTGCTAGATAAGCCAACGATGTAGGTAAGTACACTAATAGAATTCTGAAGGAGTTGTGTAGAACTAACAAAAGCTAAAACCGCACTAAGTACATTATATGACATGATTGATCACTGCACAAAAGCAAGAGAAACCCCTGTTGCGCAAAGAATGGTAAACCAGGTAATACACAGGAAGAGAACCAATGGATAATTCAAGTTCAATTCACAGATTGGAGAGTATGATGTGGATAATGTTATCTTATACTTAGGGTCTGGTGTGAATGTGCTACCTAATAAGACATGGGATATGATGGGTGAATCCGAGCTAGTATGGTCCCCTGTCCAGTTAAGTCTCTCGAATCAGAATAAGATAGTCCTGATTTGATGACTGACAGGGGTACCTATGAACATAGATGGGGTGCACAGCAGAGAAGAATTTGAATTTATTGAGATAGTAGATGATATTCAACCATATCCAACATAGATGGGACTAGAATGGGCCTTCGATAACCAGAAAATAATTAACTTGAAAAGGAGGGAGATGATATTCGAGGTTGGGGATATGAAAGTTACTGCACCTTTAGACACATCATAAATAAAGAAATACATAGAGCCAGCAAGAGGGAATGGCATTGACAACTTATACAATCTGACTGCACGTATGGAGGATTATGTCGACCTGACAACATATGGTGTGTTGAGTTGGAGAAGTATCAGTTTGTGTGCATTAGATTCAGAAGTCGGTCTAGAGAATTGGAAGTAGAGGATGCATTAAGTGTCAACTAGATGATGTGCATGTATAAACTGATCCTTGCACTAGATTGGGACGGAGCTATGTGACCCACCTAGGTATGATGGACTAACTGAGATTAGCATGTTTATAAAATTATTTGAGTTACAGGTACCCGAAACAACAGAGGTTGTTAGCACTGGATGTCGTCTTAGAGGCAACTCCAACTAGATGGTGGGATGCACATAGAGAGGGAATGAAAGATTGGTCACAATGCAATAGACTAATGCAGATACGATTTGGCCTCAAGGAAAAAGAAATTGCACAGAAATACACAAGAAAGAGCGACCCGATAGGTCACATGGAAAAATGTATGGATTTATGGTGCTCAGTATCAGAAATCAAGTGGATGCATAGATTCATACACACTTTGGACACGATCCTAAAGAATTGGTATTTAGAATTGGAGATGCGTAGGGAGACCACAAGATGGGAAGAATTGTCCTAGAGATTCAAAATCACATTCACATTTGAACATGAATCTTCATCTATATATGCAACACTATGGGCAATTCGAACAAATATCTTCTCAGAGGTAGAGACAATGGAAGTAGTACCTATATGCAGTGTGTATAAAGACAAGATGATTGTCCATAAGCTATTGGAATTCTATAATGTAACGAAGGAAGAGTACGAGGAAGACGATCCCAGGAATGTATGAATACCTGAGACAGAAGGAGCACGAGCATTAGAAGGGCCATATCTTGCATCTGATGCATACACACAACCTATAAAGACGAAGAAGGTAAACATTGGGACAACGAAGAATCCTAAGTTTTCACAGATATGAGATTATTGGAACAATGAGACAATTGAGAAGGTTGCAGACTTATTGCGGGAATATCAAGATTTATTCCCAACAACATTTTCAGAGATGAAGGGGATAGCATGAGACTTAGGTGAGATGAATATTCCCCTGAAACTTGGAGCTAAGCTAGTATGACAGAGACCTTACAGGTTAAACCCAAGGTACAAGGAGAAGGTCAAGGCTGAAATAAACAGGATGATCGATGCAGGAATCATTGAACTAATAGTAGAATATGAGTGGATTATCCCAATGGTAGTGCAAGACAAGAAGACATGGGTAATTAGGATCTGTGTGGATCTAAGGAAATTGAATGACGCATGATTACATGATCCATTCCCAACACCATTCACAGATGAAGTACTGGAAAACGTAGGAGATCAAGAAACTTATTCTTTTATAGATGGATTCTCTGGGTACCATCAGATAAGAATCGCACATGAGGATAGACACAAAACCACTTTTTGCAATGGAAAGGGGCAGTTATCAGTATACAGTTATTCCATTTGGATTGAAGAATGCCCCTGCATTTTTTTCTAGAGTAGTAGTGGCAGCATTCAAGGAGTTCATCCATAAATTCCTGGAAGTTTACTTGTATGATTAGATGTTGTTCAGTCTACTACAAGATCATATAGAATTTCTTCGGCTCATGTTAGATCGATGTAGACAGTGTCAAATTTCACTGAACTTAAATATGTGTATCTTTTGTGCATTGTTTGGAATTCTACTAGGAAATATAGTATGAAAACAAGGACTATTGGTTTATCTATCCAATATTGCAGTAAATTTGGAGTTGGAACCTCTGACATCAGTCAAACAGCTGAGGGAAAAGTTGGGTCATACAGGTTATTACAGGAAATTTATCAAAGGATATGCACATATTACAACACCCATGGAAAAGTTACTAAATAAGGAAGCTAAGTTTAAATGGAATGAGGACTACCAGAAGGGGTTGGATACGTTGAAACAGAAACTGGTAACTACACCAATTTTGATATTTCCGGAGTGGAACAAGGAGTTCCATGTACATGTAGATGCATCATCCATAGCATTGGGTGCAGTGTTGTCACAACCAAGAGAATGGGACATCGATCATCCAATCATGTTTGCAAGTAGGAAGTTGTCTATATCTAAAATGAATTATACCACTACAAAACGGGAAGCATTGGCAATGGTCTATGTGCTACAAAAGTTCAGGCACTACTTATTGGGGTCCCACTTCAAGATGTATACATACCATTTTTCTTTTAAGTACTTAGTCAACAAGCCTGTATGTTGGCAACGCAACAACCATCTCATGTTTTCGATATTTTTATGAATAACTTAATTTACAACATGAGATTTTTAAAATTCATTGTTTGGCATGTATATATGATCTTCTTTATTGTTATCATTTATAGATTGTTGTTTGTATGGTTTACATTAATTTTGAGAGTGGTCTTGATGTTGTATTGTTTTCTTTTTTCTGGTTTGAATTTCATGACTTCCAACATGAAATTCAAACGCCATTTCATTTCATTTCATTTTCTACAGAGTTTTGACGCCAACGGACAAACTTCATGATTTGGGAATTTGTCACTACCTCTTATTGAATTTGTCTATTGTATATCATTGTTTCTTGTGAACTTTAAGAATGGCTTGGATGAGTTGTGTTTCCAGAATTGTTTATGACTCATGTCTTGTGTTTCTAGAAGGTTGCATGATTGATTAAAGCAAGCTACAGAATTTGGCTATTTGAAACTCTTTTTATTCCGAGACCGGTTTGAAATGATTTACATGACCTTTTATCACAAGTTTTGAATGATATCAAAAGGATATAGTTATTATAACACAATTTGTTTGAAATTTTATTATTAATGACATCCTACATAACCGATTTTGTATAACAAAGCTGGGTCATCAATAATTATCAAATGACATGAGGGTTGGATGATGCTAACGCCTCCGTAACACTGTAATGATATCACTTAATCTTGTAAGACCAAGTATAGAAGCACCTTATCTCAACCTTTATTCTGATACTTGAATTATCATATGTTCGAATTGGTTGGAACTCAACGTAGTATTCTTATGGCAAAAACACATGTTATATATGTGGTTGAAACTTTTGAACTGTGAACAATGCATTTTGAGCCAACGCACCATAACCATCATCGGCACTTTGTTGATATGGTTACCATTGCACATGTCACTCTCATTTAAGATTGGGATCATATTGAAACATGCATGCCTTAGACACTAATGACACTCACAACCATTATTAAAATAGTTAAATGATCGATGCGTTGGGCTTTGTGATCAATAGAAATCTGAATGGTGATGCAAATCTTGACTACGATTCTATGGCTATCCTCTTAATAGTCAATGGTTAATTAATTCTATTTTCATTGATTATTTTTTAGGAGTAAGGTGTCTTTGTTTGACCCGGTGATAAGCTCGAGGATATTCATGTGCCCTACGAAATGAAGTGAAGCATGTGGTTTTTTTTATGATGTCAAATTAGAGATGCAACCAGATCATGAACTGTTTGTCTATTCTCGCATCAAAGAAAGAACAGAAAATAGCAGGTCTGGGGATTCCCATCATTCCACAGGGAGTGGTTTTTGAACGCCATTTACTATCAAACGAAGAGGAATTTTGGGAAACCATTGAAAAACCACTTGGGAAAAAGGTCTATTTACCTAAACCTAGAAGGGTTTCTCCAAAAATGACATATTATAGGAACTACAAGTGAATCTTCAAGGCTGATGTTTCAAGATTTTATCCACAACAAACTGGAGAGGTAATTTTGCGAGGCACATTACGGGACAACGATGAAGCATTTTGAGAAACCAGCGAAAACCCATTTTGCAGAACGGTTTGCTTTAGCTTAACCACAAGAAGATTCCAAAAATGGTGAATGTTTTAGTAGGTACGGGTTGTTCTTTGAAGTGCAATTTTCTAGATTTCGCCTAAATTCGTCAAAGAAGTTTTCAGCTCATAAAGCAAGGATTAATCTGGAGGAAACATATTTGATTATGCATCTGAATGATTTGATCTATCTTTGATTAAAACCAACTTTGTTATAAGTGGATCCCAGCCCATTATTTTTGTAGTATTTTTTATTTTATGAGATCCTACTCTATCCTATGAGATAGGAGAATGTGGTCTCAAGTCACTTTAAATACTGTTCATTTTGTAAGCAATATATCATCTTGGCTAGAACAGATTATAGGCATGTGACTTTCAGAACTATATGGACAATTGATCCGCATTTGGCTTTAGACCAGTGTGAAAATTGTTCCATCTATGTTTTGCCTCTTTATTATGAAATATTGATAAGTTACGCAGCTTTTGCCTCTTTAGCATATGATATTCCATTTCATTGAATGCTTTAAAATCTTGTCTATAACTTGTTGTTCCATAGTCTATGACTGTGATTGTTATATCAATTATAATATCATGATTTATACCTGATTTTTAATTGATGGATAAAATGAATGCTTCACATAAAGATTTTTCTTACTGTAATCATTCATAATTATAAGATGACTGGATCATACATGTCTATTATTTTGTTCTTGTATCCTAGTTGTAAATAGACATCTTGAATTTATTCAGGAGACATTAGTACGAGCCTGCTGCAGATTTCCTTCACAGGTGAGACAGCTGGAGTTTTGGATCGTACAGAGGCATAGACACATTAAGAAACTAGTAACAGGTTAGCTTTATTTGCTTCTAATTTTACTCATTTTAGTTATTAGTGAAACAGAAAGTTATTTGATCGGCTTTGACCATCACTCTATCTTTGTTTCAAATCATGTTTTACTTATGATTCTTAGATATGTGATTACAAAACAGAAAATACAAAAATATGTGCTTTCTTTATCTACTTTTGAGAACGATTATAAAACATTGATTTTGCAAGGATTTCACTAAAACTTGCTACCTGTAATTATTTTGTTCATAAATGACATGTTCATATTTACCTTTTTGTTTAATACATTTGTAAATAATTAGATTAAAGTATATATATTATTATAGTTTTAGGATTAAGTAGTTTATTTATTTTCTTTGTTTTAAGACTTTAGTTGGCTAATGGAGCCATTAAACCCGTCAGAATAGATTAAACCAAACGGCTTGGGTTAATTAGACAACCCCAGTCCAGATCTATTCTTCCAGTTGATGGCATGTCAAATTTTCCCATCAACAAATGGCGCTAGAAGGAGGGTCGACTAACAAGATGGCCTTGTAAGAGCCTTTATTTCGAATGTATTTAATTTCCCCATGGCTCCCCAAATCATTGTGTTCGAACATGCTTTCCACTTCTCATTACCTAATGTTCCCAACGAGACAATATCTCACTTATCCAAACTCACCTTTGATGGTGGGGGGGATGTATTGGCTAAAGACCACCTTAACAAGTTTTGGTGCAAATGCATCAAACATGAAATTTATGATTTAAAAGTTTTGTGTAGATTGTTTGCTTTTACTTTTAGGGGTCGGATTAAACATTGGTTTGAGTCTTTTCCAGCATATCACATTTTTTATTGGTTTCAATTTGTAGAGGAATTTTTAGATGCTTTTGAAATCTATGATTACAATCAATTATGTGAAGAATTTTAGACTTTACTAATCAACGACAATTCATCTCCAGAAGGATTTTCAACAAGAATCCATCATGTTCTCTGTAAATTTAATCTTAATGACATGTCATTTGTACTAAATCTCCTCTATGATTCTTGYGYCCCTTTCATCCAGTCATATTCATTYRCRAACGAYGAACCARTTACAAATACTATCACTCAATTGCGAGAAGAATTTTGTTCRYGGGATGATAAGAATCCATCCAAAAATTTTRGACAAGCAAGGGAGGTAKAACMTATTGAAAAGGTTCTTACTAACAATCAAACTTGTTTTTCCTMTGAATCATTGTATACTCAGTCCTCGACCATCGTGGAAGAAGATTTGATGTTGAGTCAAGGTGAATGTCCATATTCTTCAAACTCTTTCTCTAATCAATACTTAAACTCATTTATTGAAGAATACTTAGGTGATGAAATCGATCTTAAGCATTCTAACATCTCAATGAAACTGATCAGAGATATAGATATGCAATTGGAAGAAGAAACCTTAAACCTTCATCCTCAAATCGTACCTTATCAACATGAAAGATTAGATGTTTGTCATGAAATTTTTGAATTATCTATCATACAGGAGGTAAATCTAGATGATCATATTATGTTGAATAATTTATCACCAAAACAGAGTCAAAGTTTTAAGGAAAGTGAAGAGGACTATCTTGAGAATACCATTGTTAAATATCATAGCTCAAGAGATTTTTTTCACGTGCTCATTTCTGATTCCTTTTACTCTTTATATCTTGATCTCTTCTTAGATTCTAGTGGACATGATACTTTACACACAGTATCCTACTCTTTTCCGCCACAATCTGATCCTTTCGATATGCCAAGATTTGGTGAAATTAATTTCAAACATAACATTTATGAAGTCGAATTTGATGCTCTTTCACTTTCATCACTCACATGGGAAAAAGTATTGCTGCGAGATGATTTTACATGGTTTATTTTTGAAAAATACAATGCACTCTCTTATGGAGATCAAACATTCTACGTTGCATATTCGTTCTTTGATTAGCTCGAATTTTAATGTTTATGCTTCACATTTTGAAAAGAACAATCTCATCAAAGGAAGTGTTCGAGCCAATGATCTAATTGATGTCATGAATCCTCTTATGATGTGTTCCCCATTGATATATCCATTTCATCAAAGTCATAGTTTGCATCCTAATTTTTATGACAGGATCTTAGAATGGCTTGAATATTCATACATAAAAAATCTTCATAATAAATATAAAGTTGTGTTTGCCTTGTTTCTACCTTAATATATAGGAAATAAGTATGACATGATTTTTTTAGATCCTCCATGTGAAGAAATTAATGAACACTTGGAGAATTGTCAGGAGGATGGGGCACTTCGGCCTTGGTTGATAGTTATGTCAGGTCCCCATAATCTTGACAAGTTTTCCAAACTTACTTACACTCTTCCATGCCATTATGACCCGTATCCCGACAGAATTACAAAATGGCTGGAGGATTCATACAAAAAGAATGTTCAAGGGAATGGTAAGGTCGTTCTTGCTTTGTTTTTAAATGATGATGATAAAGGTAAGTATGATATACTTTTGTTATTTCTCGATGTACCACCATCCTTGTTAGTAATATTTGATTTTGTTTCCATTGCAAGGTTTGCATGACTCCGATGGCTACATTGGAAGCATGAGTTTACTTAGAGTTTTGATTTGTTTAGTAGTTAGGGTAGGTTTAGGATTAGGTTTTCTTTTAGTTTTATTTCTCATTGTTTCTGTTTGTAATAATGTAGTTGTGAACACAAGTGGGTGCACCAAGAGAAAGATAATATGATTTTTGTCAGGGAAGTCCACTTTGACCCCTTTCTCTCAGCTTTTCGTTTAACATTTCCTTTCAAAAAACGCAGTATCATCATGAAATTTTTAAATGAAAAGTAAAGAGATAAGTAAATCTGAACTGTAAATTCTACCCTAACCCAAGGTGCCATGAGTAGGACTGCACTCATATTAACACGGATAATTTTAAGGATGGAAATTTATATTAAAATGTAAAAACATGGGCTAATCTTACTAGTCCTTAATATGCAAAATGTAAAATGTTTGGCGATAGTTTTGTAAAAATATTCAAATTTATAAGGATTTAATATAGCTTCTATCAAATATTGCCGATTTTTAAGGTAAAATAATTTTATCCTATGGAATTAGGGCGAATCGATTTTAGAAAAAACAGAAACTAGCGAATCATTTTTTTGGAAAAAACATGGAAAATTGGCCCATTTGCGAAATTTAGCCCCTAAAATCTATGCATATTAATAAGGATTTTCTCTTTTTCTTTTAGTCTCTCTCAAGAGATATTTCGTTTGATGATTTCATATCCACCCTCTTCTGAATATTTTTAATTTCCTTTTTTTTATTTTTGGTTTTGGTTCTTTTCATTTTGGTTTGATTTTGATTTGTTTTCTAAATAATTGTGTTTGTATTACCATTTCATTTGTTGAAAGGAATCATAACTCTTATTCTTTAGTAGCAGTTGATAACTTTTCAAGCACCTAAGTAGTAAGTGTTAAAACTCAGAACAACAGAAGGAAGTTTTTGTTCAAACAATGTTCTTGGTTTCTCATTAAAATCACAAGAAAACGTGATTATCCTTAACAAATTCTAACGTCGCCCCTGTTTTAATGAGAACAAATCAATGTACTCCCCATCCTAGAGATGATTTCTTACAGAAATCTAACTGTCCAAATCATGATGGAATTCATCAATACAAAAAAAAAAAATTGTAAATGATCAAACTTTTTCCAAACTATGAGATTTTCAGTATCACCCCGCTCTCTTGAATATCATGAAGTTTCTGCAAATTTATAAACAAATTCTAGAGAGTTGTAAGCACTACAATGTGTGGGAAGTGTTTGCAAACTTGCCAGGACACTGAATAGGTCTGTTGGCAACAGGTAAATGCACTCATGATACCAAGGCAACTTCGTTGGGGTACTGAACAGGTCTGTTGGCAGCGAAGCAATGCCGGGTTTGAGAAGATTCTCATGTATGTCTTTTAATTTGATCGGGTGTGAAGATTTTTTTATCATAAATGGACAACTCTTGTACGGGATAGGAGTACTAGAGTGGGTTAAATGACATCCCTACCGATGCTATAGACGCCTGCTGGAAGCAGTGGACCTGTCAACGATATTGGAGTTATCTGTATAAACAATGTTACCCCTATGATCGAAAAGAGATATCGGATTACAAATTTTGGAACAGAACTTTATCCAATGCTATGACTGTGTTATTTTTTCTGATTTATTGTTGAGATGCTTGATTTGTCATTTAATTGTTTCTAATAATTATTTCTGAGTCATCTATTCCTTGATATAAAGTCCCGATGATGCAGAGATAACTTCTTCTCCCAGTGAATCGCCATTGTTGGCAGCCCAACAACCATCTCATGTTTTCAGTATTTTTATGAATAACTTAATTTACAACATGAGATTTTTAAAATTCATTGTTTGGCATGTATATATGATCTTCTTTATTGTTATCATTTATAGATTGTTGTTTGTATGGTTTACATTAATTTTGAGAGTGGTCTTGATGTTGTATTCTTTCCTTTTATCTGGTTTGAATTTCATGACTTCCAACATGAAATTCAAACGCCATTTTATTTTGTTTTCTACATAGTTTTGACACCAACGGACGAACTTCATGATTTGGGAATTTGTCACTACCTCTTATTGAATTTGTCTGTTGTATATCATTGTTGCTTGTGAACTTTAAGAATGGTTTGGATGAGTTGTGTTTCTAGAATTGTTTATGACTCATGTCTTGTGTTTCTAGAAGGTTGCATGATTGATTAAAAGCAAGCGACAAAATTTGGCTATTTGAAACTCTTTTTGTTCCGAGACTGGTTTGAAATGATTTACATGGCCTTTTATCACAAGTTTTGAATGATATCAAAAGGAACTAGTTATTATAACACAAAATGTTTGAAATTTTATTATTAATGACATCCAACATAACCCATTTTGTATAACAAAGTTGGTTCATCAATAATTATCAAATGACACGAGGGTTGGATGATGCTAATGCCTCCATAAGGCTGTAATGATCTCGCTTTATCTTGTAAGACCAAGTATAGAAGCACCTTATCTCAACCTTTATTTTGATACTTGAATTATCATATGTTCGAATTGGTTGGAACTCAACGTAGTATTCTTATGGCAAAAACACATGTTATATATGGGATTGAAATTTTCGAACTGTGAACAATGCATTTTGAGCCAACGCACCATAAACATCATCGGCACTTTGTTGATATGGTTACCATTGCACATGTCACTCTCATTTAAGATTGGGATCATATTGAGACATGCATGCTTTAGACACCAATGACACTTGCAACCATTATTAAAATAGTTAAATGATTGATGCATTGGTGATCAATAGATATCTGGATGTTGATGCAAATCTTGACTACGATTCTATGGCTATCCTCTTAATAGTCAATGGTTGATTAATTTTATTTTCATTAATTATTTTTCAGGAGTAAGGTGTCTTTGTTTGACCCGGTGATAAGCTCGAGGATATTCATGTGCCCTATGAAATGAAGTGAAGCATGTGGTTTTTTTATGATGTCAAATTAGAGATGCAACCAGATCATGAACTGTTTGTCTATTCTCGCATCAAAGAAAGAACAAAAAATAGCAAGTTTGGGGATTCTCGTCATTCCACAGGGAGCAGTTTTTGAACACCATTTACAATCAAACGAAGAGGAATTTTGGGAAACCGTTGAAAAACCACCTGCGAAAAAGGTCTATTTACCTAAACCTAGAAGTGTTTCTCCATAAACAACATATTCTAGGATTTGCAAGTGAATCTTCAAGGCTGATGTTTCAATATTTCATCCGCAACATACTGGAGAGGTAATTTTGCGGGGCACATTATGGGAAAACGGTGAAGAATTTTGAGAAACCGTCGAAAACCCAGTGTGCAGAACGAGTTTCATTAGCTTACTTGCAATTAGATTCCAGAAATGGTGAACCGTTTAGCAGGTACGAGTTGTTCTTTGAAGTGCAATTCCAGATTTCGCCTAAATTCGTCAAAGAAGTTTCCAGCTTATAAACCAAGGATTAATATGGAGGAAACATATTCGATTATGCATCTGAATGATTTGATCTATCTTTAATTAAAACCAAATCTATTATAAGTGGCTCCCAGCCCACTATTTTTGTAGTATTTTTTATTTTATGAGATCCTACTCTATCCTGTGAGATAGGAGAATGTGATCTCAAGTCACTTTAAATACTGTTCATTTTGTAAGCAACAGATCATCTTGGATGGAACAAATTATAGGCATGTGACTTTCAGAACTATATGGACAACTGATCCACATTTGGCTTTAGACCAGTATGAAAATTGTTCCATCTATTTTTTTCCTTTTTATTATAAAATATTGATATGTTACACATCTTTTGCCTCTTTGGCATATGATATTCCATTTCATTGAATGCTTTAAAATCTTGTCTATAACTTGTTGTTCCATAGTCTATGACTTTGATTGTTATATCAATTATAATATCATGATTTATGCCTGGTGTTTAATTGATGGATAAAATGAATGCTTCACATAAAGATTTTTCTTACTGTAATCATTCATAATTATACGATCACTGGATCATACGTGTCTACTATTTTGTTCTTATATCCTAGTTGTAAATAGACATCTTGAATTTATTTAGGAGACATTAGTACAAACCTGCTGTAGATTTCTTTCACAGGCGAGACAACTGGAGTTTTGGATCGTACAGAGGCATAGACACATTAAGAAACTAGTAACAGGTTAGCTTTATTTGCTTCTAATTTTCATCATTTTAGTTATTAGTGAAACAATAAAGTTATTTGATCAGCTTTGACCATCACTCTATTTTTGTTTCAAATCATGTTTTACTTATAATTCTTAGATATGTGATTACAAAACAAAAAATACAAAAATATGTGCTTTCTTTATCTACTTTTGAGAACGATTACAAGACATTGATTTTGCAAGGCTTTCACTAAAACTTGCAACCTATAATTATTTTGTTCATAAATGACATGTTTGTATTTACCTTTTTGTTTAATACATTTGTAAATAATTAGATTAAAGTATATATATTATTATAGTTTTAGGATTAAGTAGTTTATTTCTTTTCTTTGTATTAGGACTTTGGTTGGCTAACAGAGCCATTAAACTCGTCAAAATAGATTACACCAAACAGCTTGGGTTAATTAGACAACCCCGGTCTAGATCTATTCTTCTAGTTGACGGCATGTCAAATTTTTTCGTCAACACCGTCTTAAGAGGAAGAATATGCAGATGGTTGTTATTATTTCAGGAATATGACTTTGAGGTCATCGTAAAACCAGGGAAGTTGAATGTAGGACCATATCATCTCTCACGCATATTGATAGGAGAGGATGCAGTTGTGCAGAAGAAGCAATTGGTAGTGAAAGCAACAGATTATCAGTTGATTGTAGGGAACTTATATAAGCTAGGTGCATATGGAATATCGATACATTGTGCACTAGAAAATGAAAGGTCGATTATACTTAAAGAAGCACATGATGGCGTTGTTGGAGGAAACTACAC
>JASDQU011247666.1:0-23980 GCA_032191745.1 Picea mariana
ACGTCTCTCTTGCCACGTTTGAAACGTCGCAAGAGAGACGAAAATTAGGCCGTCGGAAAAACGACGTCATGTGAAACGACGTTTGAGGGGGTCCGAGGTTTGTCGGTCTTTCGACAATAGAAAGTGGCAATTGCGTCGAACACGCCGTCGGAATTTGACCCAAATGTAGTAGTGACTCAAGGTGGAAGATAGAGTTTGGTTGCATGTGAACAAAGAAAGGCTACAAGGTCCTGGTAAGAAGATCAAGGCTCTATGTTGTGGTCATTTTGAAGCATTCTATAATGTATGTGATAATGCCTACAGACTTAGTCTACCTCCATATATGCAAATTTACTCAGTAGTGGATTTGGAAAATAAAAAAATCTATGAGCTTTCCATGTTAGACCAGGAAAATGATGGAAAAGTATTGCCTACCATAAAATACTTAACACTATAAGCTCTAGTAGTGTTAGCGAAGGATAAATTTTTGTAGAATGATTCTAGAGAAGCTAGATGAGGGTAGCATGAAATTTGGCAGATTGTCTTGAAAGGACGACTTCTAAGAAAGGTCAAAAGGTACTCCAGGGAGAAGGTAGAGGAACATTTTCCTCACTTCCTTTAGTAAAATATTTTGGGGACCAAAATCCTACCAAAATGGGGAGGTGTGATATGAAATGGATCACTATATAATTTATCATCTATTTTGGTACCTTCTAGGTGGAAAAATTGGAGCTAATGCCTTGTACGGTCCATTTTGTCTTATTTTGGTGATTTGGGATCTTGAAACTTTCGTAGCCTATTTGAGGCATTAAACAAACATTTTGGGGTCAAAATTTTGTGGACATAGTCCCCATCCTATCGAGTTGTTATACACATTGAGATCTTTCTAATAGCATAGATATTTCCTCAATCAAATTCCATAAGAGAAAGTTATGCCTCCCACAATTTCACTTATTATGTTAACCACCATAATACCAAGTGGATGCCAAATCGGTTCCCATTATTCGCACATATAGATCTAGTTTCCATTATTCATACATATATATCTAGTCACATGTGTACTTTCAAGAATATTCTAGACGGTCCAAAACCATAACCCTAACCCTAATAGAGAATTAAGGAATGAAAAACCTTAACCCTAATCCTAGATGAATATAAGGATATGTTAAATATTGGGTTGATAGGGATGGAAAGGGTTCTATTCTTATCGTATTAATTACTATTCCATAGCTGAGCAAATTATGGGAGTAGGATATTGGAGTAAAACATAAGAAGTAGAAGACGCTAGAGCAACCATATAGGCCACATTGTCAATGACAACTCCATAGTGAGTTCATTTTTCTTTATATTTTCATTTCATGTCTAAGAAGAAAAGAGCTTAAGGCATAGTCCTCACCTTTTGGTTGGGTATTCCCATATTGGGTTTCCTAGGGTACATCTTGTGCTCATTGTGTGAAAGACGTGGTATTTGTTTTAGCTTCTTTTATTTCCAATCTCAACTTATTTTAGTATTTTGTGCACTAAGCTAGTAATATCAAGTCTAAATATTAAGTAAATTACCTCATAACCATTAGTTTGAAGAAAATTTTAAGATCTAAACATGCGATAAATTGTTTTAGTGGAATGTCCATGGCATTTTACAAATCATAAAGAAAGGGACATAGGGAGTTTACACTCAAGGAACCCCCAAAAGGGAAATTCTATACAATCAATTCAATCCCATGTGTGTTTCTATTGTACAATAGGTAACTTTACATAGAATAGGTGGCAATAACAATATGACATAATAAGATATTTATCTTATTCACTTCAACCATCTGTATAACTATCTCTCATAATCTCTCCATGAATCTCTCAACCGATTCCATGAAATTCTCATCCCTAACTTCTCTCATTCTCCTCATCTTTGATTCATATGTAGACATTATGTGTGGTATGCTTCATTGAAATTCAATCATATAATTTAGACATTATTAATCATAAGTATGAGTTTAATCTTTCATACTCTCCCTTAAAAAATACTTATGATTTCAATATTCAATCAACATCTACTATCATTTTAATTGGTCTAATCTCCAACTTCTTCTTCTATGGTCTTTTCCTTCAATCTTATTGCATCTTCATATTTATGATTTATTTTAATTGGATCTTGTACCTATAAAAAAACATAAACACCACCTTTTTGATGTCCATTTAAAAATTCACCATCCACTGAAATACATGGGTCGCCAGTTGATGTATCCATTAATTCTTTAGGAAGTTTTTTCTTATACATGGTTCATCAACAATTCTCAGATTAGAAACCTTTTCTACTCCCCTTTCATCATCATCATCATCAATGATCTTAGTTTTTTCTTGTTTACTCATAACCACATCCTAGGTTTTTGTGCGTTACCCTCAACCATTACAATTCTCAAGTGGTTTTCAGCTTACAATGAACCATTCACATGCCAAGTGGTTTTTGGTTGGCCACAAACCTTCATCTATCACGAGAGTTTTTTGGCTTACCACAAACTATCGATAATTATAATTATGGGGGTATACTTGCCTTATTAGGGCTTACAACTATAACAATATCACAATTTGACTCGGGTACATACAGATTGTTTTCATCATACATGTTCTTTTAAGGCTAAACTAACCATTTTAAATATAGGTCCATAACCATATTATTTTCCTTGTTGTCTTAGGGATTTCATTTTCTTTGAATTCACTCATTTTTCTTTTGCATCTCAATCTTCGAACATATAGTGTCATTTTTCACTACTTATACTTACCTTGCTTTTACTTCTTTGTTCTTCATTAATTTTCTTCTGACTCATTTTGCTTTCTCTTTTGCTACTTCATTCTTCCTAATTTTTCTACTTCAAACTTTCTTCCCTATCCTAGTCTCTTTTTGCATGCCTCTTGCTTCTTTTCTTTGTGCCTAGGTGTTTGTTTTATTTTTTTACTTGCTTGTTTGTCTTCTTCTATTTTTTTCTTTCTAAATCATCTTTGTTAAATTCTACTTCGTTTGCTCAAGCCCATGAGTCTATCTTGTTTATTCTTTCTTCCTCGTACATCTTATTCCTCCTATCTCTTTAATCTTCTTTTGATTTATTTTTTCCTTCTTTTATATTACATAGTTCTTCATCTAATTCATCCACTAAAATACTTACATAAAAAATGTTTCTTGTTGGATTTAATCAAGGTTCAGCAAGACACTTATGACCTCGGTTTGACAAACTTAATTGATGCACCACTACCACATTATTACACAACTCAAATGTTGACTTGAATTTGAATTTCACTATGGATTTACAAAGGATTCATTACATAACTAGGATCTTTTGACTTGAACTTAACTTGGTTTTGACTTTAAAGATTTGAATAAATTCGACTAAAACAAAATTACTATATGACTTTTCCTTTCATTTTAACTTCAATTTAATTGTGACTTTAACTTACCTTTGATATTGACATGATAGGCTTGTCTTGAAGTTGACTCTTTACATAAACTAACTCTCATTTCATGAGTCTTAACATCTCATAGATCCAACTTTTGACATCTCATAGATTCCCCACAATGTCAATTTCTAACTGACCTCTTAAAGAACTAGGTTCACATAACCATTTGATATTTTATGAATTAACTTTGAATAAATCAAACAAGATTTCATGACTTTGAGTTCATTATGATTTTACAACAACTTTGCAACTGCACATACATTAACATTCACTTGTCATGACTCACCGTGATAAATGACCCCATCAAAGGCACCATGGTAAAAGGAAATTACTAAGAAATCAAATGAAATAATATTGCAAGTTCAAACACTTGCATGACACCCTAATGTTGTCATCATTGAAATGAAATGTGAGGGAATTCTTTTATTTTTTGGCACATCGAGAACACTTTCCATTTGTTATTTTATCTCTAACTAGAATTTTTATATAACCAAAATTAATCTTCTTTGAGAGTTCATGGGATAATTACAAACAAAAGAGGATGTGGGCTTGGAACTATAGATCAATATGAATATAGATTGAATACACATCAAACACCATCTTATCTTCATCATTTCTTTAAAAAATGGCATTTATAATGGAATTTGGCTTCATCCATGGTATTGAATGCTCCTGAAGCTAGATTGGACCAATATTTGATAAATACTTTGTCAGTTACTTATGAGTGACAAATTTCTTCAAAAAATTCTTTATTTTCTCCATCAATCTCCCTTGGATCGATGGCTCCAAATTTTCAAACTGACCAACTTACCACATCAAATCTTCAAATCGATGGAAATTTCATTGTCTTAGATGTCCTTTGAAAACATTCTCTTATAATCCTCCATAGTGTTCTATTGATATTTGTCAATAGTGTGATTACACATAGATCAATGTCTTATGAAGTATTATGATTTTATTTTAGGTTAATCTCTACTGTTATAAAATGTAGGGAAACATGTCGAAGATGCCATATTATACCCCTTTTGAGAAGGGAAGATTTAGGAAGAGATCACGGTGATATGCACTATAATGTTGTTGACAACTAGAATATATCACCTTTTTATAACTTTAAATACATGCATCAAGTTCCTTGTAATCATACTCGAGCCATGCCAAATAATGTTCTCACCAAATCATGTAAACAACACAAAATATTGCACATAGTTTCGTTCTTTGCATTCAATCTATGTTGTCTACATTGGTATACTCAAAACATTCGACCATGCATGTGTAGCTCACCAAATCAACTAAGCATTTAGAAATGTACTACTAATCTTCATTTGTAACAATCTTATTCAAAATCAGAGATAAAAACTTTGTAACATCACAACATTTCCAAATATTGCTAATCAAGAGTAGCGGATTAGATTACTTGAGCATGGAGCGCATACTACATAGATAAGATCCATATCACTTCCATAGTCACATAAAATTTATATTTTCATCACTGAAACTTGAATGCCATAACTATGATACCAAATTTTGGGTTTAAGATTTCATATAAAATAAACTCAAACATATATCAAGCAAGAGCCACTAGAATTTACATTCAAGAAAACCCTAAAGGGGAAATTCTATTCAATCAATTCATTCCATGTGTGTTTCTATTTTACAATAGGTCCCCTTATATAAAATATGTTACTATAAAAATATGCCATAATAAGATATTCAATTTATTAATATAGTAGTGTTCCTTAACCCTTATACTCAAAACACAAATAAGGTATACATATATTAAAAATGTAGAATACAAGAGACAAATAAGATGGAATATGCAAAGTATACCCTTGTACTATGATAATTAGAAGAAAGAAAGCAATTTTTACTTGCCTCTTAAGGTGGGACAACCTTTTATTAAGTAAATATCCAAATACAACAATACTTGACAAAACATTTCATAGCCTCTTAGCTCTTTAAATATATTCTCAATAGAAAAACCCTAATTAATTGTGGTCTTGTCATTAATGAGTACCAACTACCTAGTGGGCCTTATTTAATAAAGACGACCCTTTTACATTAAATAACTATCCATTACTATCTAATGAGATTTATTTAAGGAACATGGCCTCATATATTAATTGATTAACTCCTAGGTAAATTAATGTAGGGAGGTTAGGGTAGAACCTTAACATGCCCTTCCCCTTAAAAAGTAGCATTGTCCCCAAGGTTGAAGGAAAGGAAATTGTTGAAAAATCATTGCTAGTTCCCATGTGGCATCTTCCAGCTACACATATTTCCATTGAGTTAGTACTTCTCAGGATGTGCATTGGTGCAATTGACACTCTCAGGTATCCAAACTGTTTTCATTAATTTTTGGTAAGATTGTTTGCACCTTGAAATTCAATCCCATGACCTTCTATAGAAAATACACATGAAATACTAGATGAATCTTGGAGTGGGTTGGAAGAGCCAAATTGTAGGCCACATGTCCAATGCATTGGATGATCTTATAGGTTACATAGAACTTTGATACTATTTTCTATTAGATTTTATATTTCAATGATGTTTATTTGTAGGGTTGAAGGAAAAGAAACACTTGATACCCATCTACAAAATAATGTTACGAATGATGTTGGTTAGCTGCTTGTTTCATTCTATTTTGATCCATAACCAAATTGTCCTTAAGCATGCAAAAAATGACATCTTTGGTCTGAAGTGTGCTATCCACTGTATGAATATTGGAGGTGCCTAGTAAACAGAAAGTCACTAAAAAGTATTTTCTTCCATAACAACTTCATACGATGTCATTCTGGCACCTCCATGACAAGTGGTATTGTACCACTATTCTACAAAAGGAACCCATTATGCACATCAGTGTGGAGATTTAGAGGTGAATAATCGAAAATAGATTTATAAGAAATCGCCGACCACTTTGGTTTGAACATTTTTTTGGCAATGATACACAATGCTAAGGTTCAATTGGGTACCTTGAAGTTTAAACAACTCCTGCCAAAATTTGTTGGTGAATGTGGGGTCCCAATCCAAGATAATGGAAGTGGGCATGCCATGTAACTTACAAAATTTGATCCATGAATACTTGGACAACTAAGGAGGGGGTAAATGGGTGTGATAAAGAACAAAATTGAGCATATTTGGAAAGACAGTTGACTACCACCATGATCATTGATTTGTTACCATTTTTTGGGAATCCCACTCTAAAATCCATAGAGATGTTAGTCAATATATGTGTTGGGATTAGTAGTGGTTGCAATATTCATGGCATCTTTATTGGCTCACCCTTGTTTCTTTGGAAAGTGTCACATATTTCTACAAAATCCTAGATGTCTATTTTCATGAATTACTAAAAGAATGAGCGCTTATCTCTTTCATAGGTTTTATGAAAGACAAAGTGACCTAGTGTAGGTGATGAATGAAAATCCTCTACTATCCTTCATTTTAAGGTAGAATTTGTTACCAGAAAAATGATCCCTTTATACCCCAATGTATCATTCTTCCATGTATACCCTTTAGGAGGGTTGGGATATTCCTAGTTTCATTGGATGAGTTGAACTATAGTGTCATTTTCTAGCCATTCTCGATGCCCTTCCTCGTGTCAACTTGGAACAAGTAAGGATAAGGAAAAGACGAATCCATTCTACTCAAATTTCCTTTATAAAGCATTAGTCACCACATTTTATTTACCCCTCTTATATGTAATCTCATAATCATACCCTATCATCTTAGTGACCCACTTGTGTTGCTCTAGTGGTGATAACCTTTGGTCTAGAAAACACTTTAGACTACGATGGTTGATCTTGATCTAGAAATGCCTCTCTATGAGATATGGGTGCCATGGCTCAACTATAGAAAGGATGCCATCATCTCTTTCTCATATGTGAATTTACCCAAATTGCAATCACACAACTTCTTAGTAGTGAATTCCAAGGGGTTCCCTTCTTGCATCAAGATCATTCCTAGACCTCTACCCGACACATCACATTCCAGGGAAAAAATATTAGTAAAATTTGGCACTGCTAACATTGGAGTAATGCACATGGTATCCTTTAAATATGAGAAGGCCTGCTCCACTGTCTCACTAATACAAAAACATTCATTTTTAGCAATGAAGTTAAGGGAGAAATAATTTTTCCATAATTTTACACAAACTTCTTGTAATAGCACATAAGTCTTAAGAACCCATGCCAACTCTTCAAGTTATTTGGGTGGGGCTAATCTTGCATAGCCACAAATTTCTTGGGGTATACTTGTACTACATCCTGAATTACAATGTGACCCAAGTATTCAACCTCTGAAGCCCCAAAAGCACATTTGGAACATTTTTGGAATAAATGGTGGACTTGCATGATTTTCAAGGCTTTATCGACATGCTTTATGTGGAATTCCTAAGTTTTTCTTAGATGAATATATCATCAAAGGATACCAACACCAAATTGCATAGAAATGGTTGATATTTTTTGTTCATGAGGCTCTGGAAGGTGGATGGATCATTTTAAATTCCAAATGGAATCACTAAAAACTCATAATGGAATTCATGTGTGCAAAATGTTTTCTTAGAGAAAGGTCAAGTTTAGTGAAAAAATTGGCTCCATGAAGTTCATCCATGAGATCATCAATAACTGGGATGAGAATGTTGGTCAATTTATGGGAGTTCAAAAATAATGATACATGTGTCAATTTTCTTCCTTGTTTAATACCATGACCATGAGTGATGAGTAAGGGTTGTTACTAGGATGCATGACTCCAACTGCCAACAATGTTTGAATGGTATTTTCTATTTTAGTCTTATGTGTAGAAGGTTTTCTATAAGGATGAACATTAGGTGGTTGAATACCTGGAATAAGGGAATACCATGGTCATGATCCCCACATGAAGGTGGTAAACCTTAGAGTGTTTCAAATACCAATTGATGTTTATAGAGGATTGAATTCAAATCAGGGTGAATCACCCGTGACAGGTTGTCCACTACTTGTATGGCATTGAACTGTGCAATAATGCATGAGTGGTCTTTCTTCAATAAGTTCTCCATACAATGAGAGGTGATAGTTTTATGGGAGCTACATGTAAACCCATTGAGGGTATGTTTCTACCCTTCCTTAGTGAATTTCATGTATAAATCCTTGAAATCGATGGTGACACGTCCCAAAGTGTGTAACCATTATGCCCTGAGAACTACATCACAACCACCCATTTCAATAGAAAGCATGTGATATTTGAGATGATACTCACCCATTTGAAGTTTCACATTTTCACATTGGCCACCACATTTCATCATACCACCATTGGCTATCATAATTTTAAAACTTGGTATGATATAGACACATTAATGGGTTTCTTCAGTCACTCTACTATGAATAAAATAATGTGTTTTTTTGTTTTCAATCAAAACAATCACTTTGTGGTGCTTTATGTAATCAATAAACTACAAAGTTTTAGTGCAATTTTTTTTTTAAGTTACAGAGAGAAATTTGGGGTTCCTCTCAAGGAGCTTGCAAGGTGGTTTATTCTTCCATGGGAGAGGTTATGTCGTCCAATGTTGGCTCATGGGTTTCTTCAATTGGGATGTATTTTGAGTGGTTTTGTGGGGATGCATCCATTTGAAATAATTTATACTCTTTACATGTGTTCCCTTTGAAATATCGCTCATCACAATTATAGAAACGTTGGAGGCTCCATTGGCATTTTTCCATCTCTTCTTGGGACAACTTCTAGATTCTAAGTGGATGAGAAGTGGAGGGGTCGGGGTTAGTTTCCACATGAGGGCCAATGTGAGTAGTGAATAAAGGTATTTTTTTAGGCATTTATCACCATCTCTAATTCTTTATCTCTTTCAAAAGCTTCCAACCATGTGGCTAGGAGTTGTATCATGAATTTTTCTCTAATTGCTTCCTTGAGATCACTGATGAATAATTATTTAAAAAGGGAATATAATGGTCCCTCTATGCAAATTACCAATTTTTTAAAGGATTATATAAATTCAACAATTGTGCCTATTTTCATAATTTTTTCAATCATCCTAGATAGTGAGTGTCATGTTCAAAGCAGGCATAAATGACCTTCACAAACCGATTCCAAGCAATCCAATATCCATAATGTTTGTTATACCATTGCCACCATTTTCAATGTTTTGAATCCAAATATAACACCTCTACTTTGAGTTTCTATAAGTCATCAACAATTCCACAAAGAGAGAGAAATAATGTTCCATTTAGGTAAACTATCCTAATGCGTTAGAACCATCATACTTGTTCATGTATAATTTTTTAAAGTAGTGCCATAAATTGTGATCATGAAAGGGTGTGTGAAGACTATGGTTTCCGTGAAAGAATGTATTAGGATGCAACACATCAATTGCTAAAGATTCCCCCATGGGTGGATCCATGTGGGGTTTTGGTCCCTTATCTTTTGGAGGTCGATAATGAGCTTGGCCATTCTTTGGGCTCTACCTTTTGGTTGGAAATTTGTTGGAACATTTGTTGAGAAACAATTGAGGAGATTTTAGCACTTTGTTGATTAATTGTTTCATGAAACTACTTAAGTGAGTTTGAAATATTTTATTACTTAATTTGTAGGTCTTCATTGGTTTCCTTATCATTAATATGGGGAATGGGACCACTTAAGAGCCCACCAAAATGCTATGCCTGACTTATATCAATATGACTAATATCTATATGAGAGTCTTTTTAAAAGTATCACCAACAACTATATGATGGGTTCACAAAAAAAGGTTACTAAAGAGGTGTACCCCCATGATCAACACAATGGAAGGAATATTTTGAGATAGGCCCCCCATGATGGTGCTGGCAGGACCCAAACCGTTGTTTTTGTTACATTGGTGGGAGTATTATTCCTATTTGAGTATTATTGTACTAATAGAATCCCCTAATTACTTTTAAATGCAAAGATGTAGGAATTTCGTTGGAAAAGTGTAGAGGCTAGGATTTCCAGGGTCATAAGAACAAAGGAGTTTCAAGTGTTATAGATCTTTGTTGGTGCATAATGGATAGATCTAGGTTCAACATTAAATCACCAAAAAAAACCTAAACATACCGTCCCTTTCAACATCACCCATAAGTAGGTGAAGTATCACTCAAGGTACATATGGGGACTGCAGGAACTAGGTTTCTGCAGTCATGAAGGGAAGGGAGGCATACATTCTTACTAATCTACCTAAAATTCATTCATTAGACCATTCACCATGTGTGAAGAATCATCATATAAGTTATTCATATTAATCATTTATTCACTAAGCGTGCACAATAACTAGAACAATAAACAAACACATCACAACAAAGAACAAAGACACCATAATTAACGTGGTTCACCCCAAATTTGATTACATCCACAACAATAGGATTCTTATATTATTATTCAACATCATTTATTACAAAAGGCGCTCACTACACTCATACAAGATATCTCATTTATAACCCAACATGCCCTTACTGTTCGTGCATACAATGCACACTTAGCTCAGAACTCACTCCTCCATAACATGCTCTCCAATCACTCTCTCATTCCTCAAAACTTCTTGCTTCCTTTCTACCCAAAACCAATACATATTTATACATTTACATTAGGGCTTATCCTTTTACAAAATGGACGAAAATTTCTAACTAATTCTAACTAACTTCCTCCTTTCGTGCGCGTTGAACCCTAAAACTATGCTAATTGTCTTCATTTATTCCACGTGTGCTTCTTCTTAGCTGACTTGTCACACAATTTTCTCTTGCACGATTCCCAAAATTGGTCCAAAAATGTCCTGCTCCAACAAGCCCCCAACACTCACCTGTGGCTCATCCCGAGCCACTTCATGCCTTTTTCCACGTTTCCATGAATTTCTGGAACATTTCCCTTACAGTCGTGACCTTTTATTTTACTTGTGTTTCTTGTTCCAAAATTTCCTATGTTGTCTTTGCAGTAATGCGTGCCTTCAACTTCTCTACATTCTCTTGCACTACCTGCTTCACTATACCTTGTGCAACTACAAGTTCCTCTGTTACCCGAAACACTTCCTCTTGCAACGTCTTGATCTTTTGTGCATGATCCTATTGTTCAGTTCTCATTTGGTTTATGTCTAAGTATAACTTCCTATTCTCTGCGATTGCAACCATCTTTTCTACTGGTATCATAGTTCTCATCGTCTCTTTAAAATTTTGCACCTCCTCCAGCGCAGCCTGCAACTTCTGCCATATTCCTTGAAATTATGCATATTCTGTTAGCTGAGTCCATACTTTTGTTCTTTATTCATACAACTTGGCACACTCTTCCTCCAAACTCTTAATACTTTTGACTATTTTTGTCACTCTCTTCTCTCTTTGCTCCCTTTCCTCAGGTGGAGTTCCTAACATCATGCGCGCTTCTAAGTCTATGATATTCATGTGGAATCCCTAAATGGATTCACTAATCTTCGATACTTTCTCTTCCAATGGACCATATACTTCTATTGGTATCTCTTTAAAATTCTTGCACACTTCTAGAACTGCGTTTTTAACCTTCCTTCTCTTTGTTCAGGCTCATCCCTCTCCATCATAACTTTATTGTATTCTATATGCAATGTTTCCTTATCATTTGTCACTTTAGTCAATTTCGTTGTCGTCGACTTTGCACACAAATTTATTAATCTCTCGTGTAACACTTATTTGAAAAATCTTTAATGCAGTCATCGACAATTGCAACAAGACTAAGTCAACATGCCTTAATTCTTGTGATTTCTCTTGCATCTTTGTCGAGGGGAATTCTAGTGCTCCTGTTGATAACTTCATTACTCTGCGCTCTCCTAATTCTCTTGATGGGGGAGATATCATCATTCTTTCTTCTATGATCTTTGTTGTACTCTATGTTTTTTCTTTCTATGTCATTTACTCTAGTGTTATCTGGGCTACTTCCAAAAAATGACGCAATGAAGCTATCTACCCCTACACATATGTCCTTGAATGTATTTTCTTGTGTGTCGTATTCCACAAGTTCACATATCTCATTGCCAAACATGGTTTCTTTGTAGATCCCAGAAATTGATTTTCCTCCAACTCTCTCCAATCCACTAATGCAATCAATATCAACAACCGTGCATAATGAAATTATATTCCCTTATCTTTTTCCTCCCTACAGTCCATCAAAAACTGGTTCAACAGGAACGTCGCCTAGTTTAATTGTACTTCCGCGACACACTTGTTAGTTGTTTCTAATATACCTACTAGTACTTAATATTTGTGACATTTCCTCAACAACTTACAGGACAACACCTGCGTCGTGAACCTGAGTGTATCATCATTAATACTTGCAATTTCCAAACAATGTGCTCCTTTGAATACGTCATACTTATCCTTCATTCTTTCTTCGACTTGTCTGTGAATAATAGTAGTGGGTCTTCCCTGGCTGATGGTAACTTGATGATTCGCATAGTGAGTTCATTGTTTATTGAAATCGACCCATCCAACCATAAAATTCCTCCATGGATAAAATTGAGCAACAACTTAACACATATTTTTGTCTCCGTGCTCTTGGCAAAATGCAAAATGTATAACAGATTCAAAATTCCTATTTTCTCCAGCCCTGCTGCCCATTCCCGTGGTTCTACTATTACTACATGTGAATCTGGGGTGAGCTTTATGATCCCGTACTTGTTTTGTTCCAACTCTAGAAACTTATTTATATCTGTCAAGTCATGGTATGCATACTTTACATTCCCTACTACGCCTAACATATCTTCTTCAATGATTACCCTTGGTGGGATCTCTGGTTCAACAAGTTCATACTTCGGTTCCTTTGGTAGCTTATCCTACTTCAATATCGGCTTCCTTGGTGGCACATAATCCTTTGTAAAATTGATTAGGCTTGGCCCTGATCCTAATGATCCCAAAGTTTCCTTGAATATTTCGTTGAATACAGGTATTGATGTATTCTTGGTGCGCTATTTCTTCTGTTCTGATGAATCTTCTCCTGTCTTCGGTGGCTCCATTGTTCTCTCCAACTAACTAATGTCTGCAACTTTCTTGTTTGGCTCTGTCAAACTTACTTGGCTCATTCTATCTCTTAGAAATGCTTGAAAAACAATAACCTTTCCTTGTTGACCCTTCATCTTCTTTTATAACCTGCCACCATCTATTTCTATTCTTCTTCACACCCAAACTTCCAGTCTAATCGAATTGCATTCACATTCAATCATTTCCCTAACACTTCACTAACTTCATATTCCCCGCTATATTTTCTATCCTATCAAAATCCTCTTTCCATTTCTCATTTATGATTTTGCAACTCCACTACCTCATCACTATGTTTACTCTTAAATGCTTGTCCCATTATGTCTGTTCTTTAATTATTTTTTGGCCTTCTGCACAGATTTCAGTCACTAGTCCATCCTCCTTCCTGCACAATATTTCTTCCTCTTTTCTACATCTCTACGAAATTTTATGGTTTCTCTTCTTACTTATCTTGAACAATACCTTATGCATAACTTCAACCTTCTGTCTCTTAACTCAAACAATTTTATTTCTTTTCTTCTTTTCTTTTTCTTTTTCTTCTATAATACACTATAATACATATACTATTGTACATATATTGCACACTCAGACTAGTGTGCGGAAGCACGACCGTCCCTATACAGTTTCATCTAAATACCGTTAATAAGTCCTTCCACAACTTCCCCATTCAATTTTTTAACTAGAAAACACCCGCTTCTGTCACAAATATGATCACATATGGACCCAACCAATTCATCTGAAACTTTCCAAGGTGCTGCAAAAACTTGTTGTCATAAAGAAAAACTAAGTCTCATGACTGAAACTTCTTCTGTTTAATGTGTCAGCCATGCCAGGATTTCTCATGCGCCTTCTGAACTTGCTGATGAAATCCTGCGATAAAATGGTCTTCTTCTAGCTCTACTAGCTTTGGAAATATCTTTTATACTGCACCAAAATTTGTAATCTCTATCAACGCGACAATGCCCAGACTCGACACAATGAATTCCATAGGAATACTTTTTTCCTATCCATACACTAATCCGAATGGTGATTGTCTTGTCATCTTCTTACTTGTAGTCATATATGCCCATATCATTATTGGGATCCTCAAGTCCCAATCGTGTCGACTTACATTACACACCTTTGTAAGTGCATGCTCTAGGATCTTATTGAATGCTTCCACTATTCCATTTCCCTGAGGATGATACTATGTGCTCTTCTAATGATGAATCTGAAACTCCTCTATCAAATATGCAATCATCTTATTCAGAAAATGAGTTCCCTGATCACTCATAAGTATTATGGGGAATCCAAACCTTGTCACTACAATTTCAAACAAAAATCATGTAGTTGTCTTCTTATCCTAAACCACCATTGGACTAATCCAATATGATTCTACGACAGGTTCAATAATTCTAGCTTCCAACATCCTATCTATCTTTGCTTTCACATTTTTATTATACACCAGGTTCAATCTGTATGGTCTTTTCTTCACTGGATTATCATTTGCTTTCAAGGGGATCTTCATCTCTCCTAACTCCACAACAATCCCTTTCATCTCTGAAAATGTGGTCGTACAATAAATCAACTATCTTCTCAACATTTTCATCTTTCCAATAGTATTATAGTCCAAAATGCCACATCTATGCATCCAAGACATTTTCCCATCCATTTGCATCTTTTTCCAATCATACTACTGAGGTTTCCTTCTAATTTTTTTTTTGGATAATGTATGTGTTTTTCTTCACTATCAACCCGAGTACATATGCATTTTTCATACTAGTATGCCCACGTACATATGCCTGCTGCATGCTAGTTAGCCCACATTTACCTCCAAAAAATGAAACAAATATAAAATTGCACGTATTTCGACGGAGTTTACGAGCTATTAAGGGTTTCCTAACCATTTTACCCCATGTACCCCTTCCCCAAACTGAATAACCATTTTTTTCTCATATAAAAAGATGTCAAGGGGGATCATTTTCATACATGAACAAGAGAATAAGTAAACTCTGCCAAAATCCTTTCCCTCTCATTGCCCAAGTTTTGCAGCTAACTCTGAGTTTTATCCTCATCTTTCCCTTCCTTCCATTCTCCCTATGCAACCCTTCCTTATCCTAATGTTGGCATGTTGGTTGTGAGAATTCTATGTGGGATTGGTGCACTTGGAGTTACGATAGAGGAGCTCGGACTTGGTTCATAGAGTGGTGTCCGCAAGCAAAGGTTGTAACCTTTCATCTTGTTTATGAATTCAAGAGACTATCTTTGTCCCAAAACTTTATGTGTACATGTTCTTATCTATTTGATCATTTACATCTATATTTAGGCTTTTAAGTGATTACTAGAGATTGTATATGTTGTTGTATTGTGTTGTTAGTCTATTGTAGGTCAACTTTGAGAGGATATCTGTGATCTAAGAGGCAACAACAAGTGGAAGAGGTATACATCATCCGAAAGGATTCGAGGTGATCTTCTTAACCTTCTCTTCCCTCTCTCTTATCATTTAGTCTAGATAGTTTTGGGGTATATTAGAGATAAGTCAGTCTTTTAAGGGATTTATTGCTCTACCTATTCCTTAGACTTAGTTTAGTGGGAGATTTTCCCATAGTAGAATTGGAAACTCCATTGGGAGTCTCTCTTGGGTCTTAGTGGGAGATCTTGGTTTGATTTGATTTTTAGTTTCTTTCTGAGTTTTTTGAGTGTTTTGAGTTAGGTTGAATCTCTGGTCATATTCCAAGTGCCTACCAACTTCCCTTTCCCAAGTTGTCTATCCAAACTTTCTCTTTTTTTTGAAAATTTGTAGAGGTGTACACACCCTATTCCCTGTACAACACACATACATACACATTATTCATTATACACAACCCACGTACATACGCAGAATGGTCATGCACAACATGCGTCTATGTGGTCTTGAAGAGTTTTTCAAAATATTTTTCTTTCCTGTTAGGAAAAGTTTTGCTTCTCAGGTCTTCCTGAGTTATCCAGGGTCTCTATTGACTATGTTTAGATAGGTTCAAGGCTCAGATTATCTTTCAATTTGTAAAGAATCTTTTTGATTCTTTATCTCTTTTGTTTGTTGTCAAGGTTAAGGGTTAACTTGTGAGCTTTAGGTCCTCCTTTGGATTCTAGTGAATCCTTGCTTTTAAGCAGTGGCTTAGGGTCTATTTCAGTCTTTGGTTTGTCTTCTCTTTCCCTTGATTATGCTTTGAAAAAGAAAAAAGATCATTTGTTTGTTATTTTCATTTCCAAGCAGATAAAAATAAAAAAAATTGTTGTAGTTCATTAACTGCATTTGCATTTTATTATGCATGTTTGTTTGGTGTTTGTAGCATAGGATTTTGTTTACAAAAGAAAAGAGTTATGATTCCAAAGTTCCTTCTACACTGCTTCCTTGAAAGTTTTAGTAGTTTCCATTGAATTTTGAAACGAAAAAGCATACTAGGAAAAATTGCATTTTAGGATCTTGGTCTATATTTTGAAAAGTTTGCACCTTCAAAGTTAAAAAACCATTTTTTTAGTTGTGGAATGTAGTTTTCTTTCTGCATAATGTTCTTAAAGCTTATTAACTCTTCTCTTTCGTATCTCAAGAACAACATGAGTTTCACTTCCATACCCCCTGATTAATTTAGCCATTTAAAATCAACGATTAATGATTAAATCAACTAGATGTTTTTGTTTTATAAGGTACACCAAGTAGTCTAGGCTTTAGGGCCTTGAAATAAGTGTGTAGAGGAAAATCTTCAAGGCCACTAAAACAAACTTAAGAGTCTATGATAGGGAGTGTAAAAGTAAAGTTTCATAAGATTTAGTTGGGACCCCCCTCTAACAAAGGGGCTAAACACAAGGTCGCGTGAGGAAAGGTAGAGGGTATAACCCCTTCAAAGCCAGACCAAACACAATGGGGATCGTATATTGAGGGTCATTATTGGGATATTTTCTAACCACATTTGACTACAGAGATTCATGGACCTCAAATCCATTCGATATCCTCAATTGTATTCCGGAACATTTGCCTTCGATACCCTTGAAAGGATTTAGACTTTTCTATCCTTCTCATTCCGATCAGCCCAATTGTTGACTATACCTTCCTGGTGATTGACTGCGAGATAGAAACCTAGTTGCATTTTTGTAGGGACTTACAAAGGTGACTGCAAGGGTATACCATGGTACATAGGGGAGATGACAGATCAAAATTTGCAGAGTATACTCGTATGGTGTTTTCGTGTTCGAGTTACACTTGCACCGGTAAGTTTCTCTAGTGTTGATTGACGTAACTATTCTTACTGCCAGTTTGTTGATTGCTTGATTTTCCTTTAGGGACATTTTAGTGAGTGCTCTATGTTTCATGCTAGATTAACCTTAGAGTGTCGGTTGATAATTTCACAAGGTGGGAGATGAATAGCTCTATTGTTCACGTAGGCTTCAGGGCTTGGCACCGGTTACTTTGGAGCCACCTCCACCACTGTTGAGGTGAAGGCTAGATCAAGAGGGTTCTTTTGAAGCTAATGGGCCGTCGAAATTTGTGCCCAAGCATGCTCCTAGAGAATATACACTTTCATGGGAGGAGTCTATCATTTCTTACCTTGAAGCTAAAGGCTTCAGGCCCGCAAACCCTCTGATCATTGATTTATCAGAGCCACTCCTTATTCAGGTCGTCTCTCTTGAGGTTAATTCAAATGATCGTCATTTTATTATATGAGTGGCGATGGAAGAAACTAATTCTACCTCTTCTGGGAGTCTTCATACTCCCATCCCGGTTGCGTGGGAGGGGGTGTCATGCCCCCTCCCACACGTCCACCTATAAGGACTATGGTTGACCAAACACCTACAACTTTTGGTAGTGGCACAACCGCCTCAATGACTATGAATTTTAATCCTTCTATATAGAACACGTCTACTGCTCCCTTTTCATACATGATGTCGGGTTTCGACTCTAGATCGACTTTAAATTACTCTACTCTACAAACTGTTGGTCTAGGGGAAGGGTGATCTAGATTTTATGAACAGAATGAAATGAATACAGATTATTAAAATATGCTTAACACAAAATAACAGAGATACAGTAAAAATAGTTTTTTATTCAATAAGGAAATAAGATGAAACTGTAAAATGCAGTGAAAAACAAGCTTGCTGGAATGGTAGCGGCTTATCTCTGAGAAGAGATGTGATGACTGCACTCATTCGCAAGAAGATGATTACAATGAGGCTCTGAAGGCATTTTTACAATAAACAGGAATGTCAAAAACCCTAGACATCCAAAAAACTAACTCTAGGAGATGAAGTGCCAAAAGTCATATGGGCCCCGTTTGGGTAAGTTAGTACATCAACTTCCCGGGGTCGTAACTTTTGCATACGATCTCCATTTTAGGCGCACGATAGCCCGTTGGAAAGGTATCATCGAAGAGATTCATTTAGAGGTATCAATCAGAGCCTTTATCTATCATTTATAAGCTTTATTCTGAAAAACCTTCATTTCAACCCTCAAAATGGTCCCAGAAGTTAAAAACTGCTAAAAATAGTAAATTGCCAAAATTGCCAGAAAACCATTTTGAATGAGTTGGAAAAGGTGGGTGGCCACTAATATCCACCTAGATCATAGGGATTTATAGTTATCCATTGAAAGGATCCTTCATGGAAACCACTCCTCCATTTAATTCTATCCCTTACGGTGGGGGTCATATCCCCCCTCTATCCCCTTCGCTTGGTGGTGCTTTCCAGAAACCGTTTGAGCTTAATACTAGTTCTAGCTTTCTCAATGGAGGGAGTCATGGGAATTAGTACTATATGAATCCGGTTGGGTCTATGAATTTCTCTTTGTTTGGTTCTTTAAAAAACAACGCTTTCTCATCATTTGCATTCTCGTCAGGGGGAAACCCCGTCTTTAATCAACCCAATCCTATGCAAGGATCTGTTTCTTCACAGGGAATGATGACATGAGATTTATCCTCTCAAGGTATTGAAAATCCTTGGTAGGGATATTTTCATTTGCAATGGATTTCGATTGGGGGAAACCCCTCCCATGCTTAGTGGAACCCTTGGCAGGGTTCAATACCTATGCCAGGAGGATCGGCTGTTGGCATCACCAACCAAGGTCCTTGGAATACCATGCAGGTAGCAATACCTACCCAAGGTATGTCATAGAATTAAGTGAATTTGTTGACGATGCAGAATAACCTACAAACTCCTTTTACTATCCAAGGACACCATGGTTTCTACCAAAACCCTGTCCATCAAGAAGCCTTTTTTCTAGAAACTTGGTGCAAGTCAAAACCCAGGCTCCTCTTTTCCTTGGAATCCACCACAACCTAGGTTACCTTTCCTAAAAACTATTCATTTTCTATATTTGTCAAGGTTGTTGAATGATCTGATTTGTCATGATCCACGTTGGCCTCCCATGCTGACTAAGTTTCCCTTAGACATACCTAAATTTGAAGGCAAGCCTGGAAAAGATCCAGATGATCATGTTATAGTGTTTCATTTATGGTGCTCCTCCAACTCGTTGAAGGATGAATCTATTCACTTGTTATTATTTCAACACACTCTCATAGGGGGTGCTGCAAAATGGTATATTTAGCTCGATATCTCAAAGTATTCTTACTTTAATGACCTGGAAATGGTTTTCTTAAACCATTTCTAGTTACCGGTGAGATACAATGTCGAAACCGAGTTGCTGACCAACTTCGAGAAAACAAAATACGTCCATATCTCTGATCACATCCAAGAATGGCATCGCCGAAAGAGCTTGATCAAAGTGAAGGTCCCTCTCACATTTTTTCTTGAGTGGTTCCTAAAGTCCTTTGTGCCTTGTTTCTCCGAAGACATCACTACTTCCAGAGTATTTTTTGAAGAAGAGGCTATTATGAGAGCCCAACAACTAGAATTTATTTACTCTCAACCTGATATGCTGTACGAGATCCTCCCAGATGCACCACAATTGAATTTTGACAAGACCAAAAAGAAGTCTGGGCCTCATGTTGATGGTATAGTAGGATCAACACAAAGTAAACCCACATATCAATTGACTAACCAATTGCAACAATTATTGATTCAACAGACTATGGCGAACCAAACTTCTGGTTTGGCTGCCCCCGCAACCCAAACGTCGGAAGTACACAGTGTGTAGTTGAAAAATCCCAAGGGTAACCAACAACCTGAGGGAAAGAGAAAATCCATAGGAAAGAAGGGTAAGGGGGATAAAAAGGCTACTAATAATGTTGGTGAGGGTAAAAACAAAAATAAAAAGGTGAAGTTTCTGTGTAAGATTTGCACAGAAGATCAATTGACTCACCAATTCCCTCAGCTTGAAGAAGCCCAAAATATTTTGGCACAACAACATCCTGATGTGTTAACTAACCCTTTCCCAAAATGGTAAAATATGGCTCAAGATTCCTCATCCATGAATGTGCCTGAGAGAAATCAGAAATCCCCCACACTTAATGCTAATAATGGAGCCGAAAACGTATACATGATGAGATCACATGCTCGTCTGCAAACCAGAGCTCACGATTACTGAATGCCAACATCTACTGATAAGGGAAAATAAGATTCCAACCCACCGCCTCCTCTTCATATTGAGAATATTGTGGGAGAAACTATGACTCACATCCCTAAGGGTTCATTTAAGAAGGCTTCTCACAACCTGAACACAAGCGCTGCTCAGAACTATTCCCTCATGGAGGATCTACCACAAAATCCTTGTGTGATGTCTACTATGGAAGTTCTCCAGAGTTTCCCTTCACAAAAAAAGCATTATTGTCTACCTTGGGTGCTGCTGAGATTGCTAACTCAAGAATGATTGTTTTTTACCCTACCAATTATAAACCTCATCTGCCTCACCACATCTCTTTTCAGATAGTATTGGTTTATTCCATGAAATCATTGACACAGAAAAATTTTCGCACAGTGGTAGACACGGGTGCCTCAACTTGCGTGATGTCATTGGCATGTTGGAAGGCCATCATGGATGATTTTAAGGATGGAAATTTATTTTAAAATGTAGAAACCTTGGCGAATATTACTAATCCTTCATATGCCAACAATAAAATGTTTGGCGATATTTTTGTAAAAATATTCAAATTTCTATGGATTTGATATAGTTTGTATAAACGTTTGGCGATTTTTAAGGTAAAATAATTTTATCCTATAGAATTTGGGCGAATCATTTTTAAAATAACGAATCCATTTTTTCGAAAAACCATGGAAAATTAGCCCATGAGCGAAATTTAGCCCCTAAAATCATCCCTGAAGGCCATTGGCCAACCTGAGATGTCTCCTTCGCTACTGTTGTTAACTGCATTTGACGATCGATATTTTAGACCACATGGCATAATTCCCTCCTTCCCCATGCAGTTGGAGGGAAAAACCATGTGCATCGAGGTAGAATTCGTCTATGCGCCTCTCGACTACAATATTTTGTTAGGACGGATTTGGACCTATGCTATGACAACGATTGTATCCACCGTTTTTCGGGTATTATGTTTTCCTCACGAAGGTCGGATCATAATCATTGATCAGTTATCCTTCTCTCGTTTTGACCCTTCATCGGGGGCATCCATGGTCCCAATTATTGACAACCCAGAGCCAGGTACCGTCAACTTCAGTGTCAGATTGTTTCCATATCTAATGGGGACTTTTGATTATCCTCCACCTTCGAATGATGTCAAGTTTATTTCGGTTGTCCTCGATCATCCAAAGGCTATGATATTTCAAGTAGCTTCTTTTCGAGTGAGTTATTTTAAATACCCATGGAATTTACTATCCCCATCGGTTTTGATGGAAGGGGTAGGGAATCCTGGAATGGCTATGCCCCTATCCACTGTTGAGGTTTCATACAACATTGTCTAGAAAACCTAGGTCAACCCTAATACAACTCCCCCACATGAGCTATATCTCATTCTCAAGCCTATTTGGGCTCAAGAATATCTTACTACTCACGATACTTTGGACTTGGTATTTCCCTCTGACAAGGCGATTTTGGAGGCAATGAGTGGGCCGGATAGAACTTGGGATGATATTCACCATAGATCTTATTTTTTACCCAAGCTAAGGAGAGTAGAAGTAGGAGAGTTCACCATGACCATGAATGGAGATGCCACTTGTCCTGTTAACCCTCTAGCCATGCACAAAATCTATACTGATGGAAACATGGAAAGTATATCTAAAACAATTCCAATTGACATCTCTAGAACCATTGTCATCGTTGAAAATGTCTTCATCAGAGTATATTGTTCCTCTGAGGAGATTCAAGTGTACATTGAATTATTTAAAGAGTTTCGTGACATTTTTTCTTGGTCTTATGAGGATATTCTAGGCATTGACCCTCGTATAGTCGAACACAAGATTAGGACTTATCCCGATGCTAAATCTGTTCGACAGAAGCTTGATCTCCTAGTCAATCCTTAGAAGACATTGGCTATCAAGGCTGAGGTAGAGAAACTCATTAAGGCTGGTTTCATCTATCTAGTGCAATTGACAGAATGGGTATCAAACCCTGTTCCTATCAACAAAAAACAAGGTACTATTCATGTGTGTATGGACTTTCGTGATCTAAACAAATCTTTCCAGAAAGATAATTTTCCAACCCCATTCATCGATCAGATTGTCGATGAATGTGCAGGCTTTCAAGTCTTTTATTTTATGGATGGTTTTTTTTGGTACAACCAAATTCATATCAAACCCAAGGATAAACATAAGACTGTATTTATATGTCCTTGGGGTACATTCACATACAAAAAAATGCCTTTTGGCCTTAAAAATGTTGAAGCCACTTTTCAGCGGGCCATGTCGTTCACCTTCCATGACCTCAAGCATATAATCGAGAAGTATCTTGATGATTTGGCATCACATTATCATAAGAGATTTGATCATCCCGTCCACTTACAACTTATTTTTGAGAGGTGTCGCTACTATGAGATTTTCCTAAATCAGAACAAGTGTAGTTTTTGTGTAACATCGAGACATTTTTTAGGTTTTATCATGTCCACTAAAGGGATCATGGTCGATCCTATGAAGGTTGAGGCAATAGTTCAATTTCCTCCCCCACACCCAATCCTACAACTTCAAAGTCTACAGGGGAAAGCTAACTTTCTTCGACGAATTGTTTCCAAATATGTTGAGATTACTAAAGGGTTTATGCATCTCTTGAAAAAAGGGGTCCCATTCTGTTGGGATGAAGCATCTCAATGCTCTTTTGAAGCGTTGAAATGTGCTTTGACATATGCCCCTCTACTCAGTCCTATGAATTATGGAAAGTATTTCTTGTTGTACTTGGTTGCAACAGAGTCTCCTATTGGTATGGTCTTGTTTCAAGAGGATGACGCACTTGAGGAGCATGTTATCTACTATCTTAACCAAGGCTTAGTTGGACTAGAAATCAACTACACCCATGTTGATAAAATGGCTTTGGAAGCTGTCCATGCTTTCCAAAGGTTTTGTCATTACATTCTACTATGCAAGACGACCATCACAGCTATCGTGGATATTTTTCAATATGTGTTGACACGACCGGTCATCGACAGGAAAATTAGTCGATGGATATTCATTCTTCAATAATTTGAATTGGACTTTGTTTCGGCAAAGTCTAGGAAGTA
>JASDQU011247667.1:2450-21905 GCA_032191745.1 Picea mariana
TTGTGCTGACCTACTGCTCTATCTCCTGCAACTGCGATGTTGCTTCCTGCCTCTTTTGCTTCTTGACTGTTGGTGGAGTGGTTGATGTGAGTTGTTCTCGGAGATTCTTGATCTCCTTCTGATATTGATTGATTGCATGCGCAATCTGATCAATATTTTCTGCTGCTATGATTATCTCACTCTGCGCGACTTGTGGAATCTTCTCATAAGTTCCTGCCACTTTCTACTCCAATCCTTTTATGTGCTCCCTTTCCTTCTGGGTCTCAGATTTAGCCTTCTCATAGACTATTTCCAGTGTATCCTGTTTCTTTGTTGCCTACTTCAATTCGGTTAAGTCTCTGCATGCACGAGATTGTGCCTCATGGTTTATGCTCACCTGCAACCTGTGTAGTGCCCCTGATGGTATCCTTGTCAACACAAGTTAGATTTGGCTTAATTCCTTCAAAGGTGTCTGTGCCATAATTTCATCCATGCGCAACTTACTAGGGTTGATGTGGAATGTTACATGTGGCTACAATATTTCCTAGACTGACTCTCATTCTTCTTCTTGAATTCTTCCTTCTGTCTGCGGTGTTGATGGTTCGATTCCCCTGCTGCTTGCTGGCTTCCCTTCCCCGATTTTCATGAGGAGTTGTCGCATGTCTGCCAATTTCTCTTTAATCCTATCCCTATGGTGTGCATCATGGTCGAAGTCCTCAGATAGACAACTTAGACCATTCGGGCTATCATTTCCCCATCGTCATACATGATCGTATACTCTAGCGGTATTCTTTGTGCCTTTGATTTATTGTGCATGCCTCCTATTTGCGTGGCTGACCTCTTGTTTGTCCCTGCTTCCTGTGGGTTGGAACCTGCTGCAGTCTCTGGCACTCCCTCAGCGTATTTATGTTGTTCTTTGGTCGATTGCGTATTCTCCTTTTTCCCCTTCTGGGTCCCTATCTTTGTTTTCCCTTCATCTGTCTGTGTTGTCTTGCCCTGGCCCGTTCTTCGTCTCTTGGGCACTTGGATTTCCAGAGGCTGCGTTTCTCCCTTATCTACCTCTTCTTCTGCTGTTCTTTCCGACACTTTCTGGGCGATGGTTGGAATCCTCCATTCGTTGATGACCATGTCAATATCACCCTCTATGATGCAGTAGCGCATATGTAGCCACTGTTTATCTGGATCCTTCTTTGCCTGTATCCACATTGTGTGTCGTGTGGCCTAGAAATTGACAATATCCCCATATCGTAGGACAAATCCTGGTGTGATTCTTCACATCTTGGAGATGGATTCTTGTAGGTCGCATAGGTATCCCTCAAATATGGACCCATTAATCCTATTGTGACTAGTACTCGACGTCGCCTTTAGCACTGAGTACCTCTTTCCCTGGTTTGGATTGGTTCTGGTACAAAAAGTTACGTACCTTGGTTCCCTCCAGCCCATAAAGGATATTAGCGTGATCAACCATGAATAGTGAAATCATGTGCCTAGATCGTGTGCATCCTTGCAGTCATCTAGGAATAAGTTAAAGAGATATGGTTCCCAACTCACTATGGTGCCTTTTGCATACTAAACTGCAACTACAACAACTCCAGCTAGGACTTCCTCCCTGCGACATTTTCTTAGACGCTTGTAGGCTAAGATTTTTGCGCCCAATTGTGTTGCGAAATCGTTGATTCTCTTAATAATGATCCCTCTTGTCCCCCTGTCGGTGCCATACTTTTTCTTCATCTCTTTTTCTAGTGTTTTCTCCCTGGCTTTGTCATCTAGAAACTACGTGAGATCCATGCCCCGAGATGGCAATCCTGTTATACTGGCAATAAGCTCTACGTCTATGGAGACTAGCTTGTCCAACCAGATGTCCCTGCCAAAATTTCTATGACACATGCGGTTGCGTGTTGACCTCAACCAAAATGTGGTAGGTCCAATAGACCTAAAATTCTCATTTTCTGTAGCCCAGTTGCCCACTGGAGTGGCTAATCGATCGGTTCTCCAACCCGATTTGTGCCTGTAGTCTGTAAAAATACCCTCTTCGCAAGTTCCAGAAACTTGTCCTCGTCGGCGACATCATGGTCCAAGTATTTAAGCTTCTCAATAGGACCCAGTAGCTTTGGTCCTACCTGTACCCCAGATGGTATGTGCGGTAGAACAATTTCTGCTGCAGGTTTCTTGCAAGGTGACCTGGGTATCTGTATCTTGTCTTTCTTCGACGATGTTGGCTGGCTTGAAGTTCCAGCGACTTTCGGCTGTTCCTCAGTATACTATTCTAACCAAGCTGAGACATATTCAACCGTCCCTTCTACTAGGTTGATTGATCCCACGAAGTCTATTGCCCACTTATCAAATGCCTATAATGTCACTTGTGGTTGTAATGGCATCTCGTCCCTTCTGTTGGGCTTGCCTACCCTTTGACAGACATCACATCTTTGACAGTACTCCTTCGAGTCTTTGTCCTGCACACAATTTTGCGCGGTAGCTTTGCCTGCATAATGCCCTCCTTCTATTCCCTTGTGGGCTTCTACTAATACTCTTGGTATTTCATGTTCTAGCACATATCTTCTCAAGATGATATCTGCGCCCATTTTGTATAAGTGTCCAACAATCAATTGATAGTCGACAACGCAGACTACTAGGTTTTTCTTCTGTGCGGTGCTATATTCTTGCGGCGCAGTACCTGTGATCAAGTATTGAATGATATCTATAAAGTGTTCATCAACAATCTGTACTGAGAATAACTGTGCATCCAAAAAGTTGTCCTCCAAGTTTGTAGGTTCTTCTCCATTGGTGACTCTTGATAGGTGGTCAGGTCCTGCATTCAGTTTTCCTGGCTTGACTATTAATTCAAAGTTGAATTCTTGGAATAGTAGTAACCATTGATAGATTATCCCCCCCAACACTGGCTTGTTTATTAGGTATTTCAGGGCTGAGTGATCTGTGAACATCTTAAAGTGTTTCCCCAATAAGTAATGTCTAAATTTCTACAGTGCATAGACCATAGCTAGGCCTTCCCATTCTTTCATGTTATAGTTCTATTCCTTTTTTCTCGCAAATGCTATCGGGTGATCAAAGTCCCCCTCTCCTGGCTGTGCCAAGATAGATCCAAGTGATATGGCTGATGCATCTACATGTATGTGGAATGTCTTCTCCCAGTCTGGAAATACTAATACCGACGTGGTGACCATATTTTCCTTCAGGGTATTCAGACTGCGATGGCACTCTTCGTTCCATTGAAATTTTGTGTCCTTTCTTAACAACTTTTCCATTTGTGCGGTAATCTATGCGTATCCTTTGATAAATTTCCTGTAGTATCCCGTATGTCCCAACGTCGCTCTTAGCTGACGGACTGTTTTTAGTGGTTGTAAGTTAACAATCACTGTAATATTTGCAGGATCTACTAATAAACCTTGTTTGCATACTATATGGCCCAATAGTATCCCAAAAGATGTTCCGAATATGCATTTCTTTATGTTCAGTGATATCTGACACTGTCTGCATATTTCTAACATTAGGCATAAGACTTGTACATGGTCTTTCAACAAATTATAGACTGCCCAATCATCCAAGTATACTTTTAGGAATTGATGGATGAATTCCTTAAACGTAGCAATGACTCCTCTGGAAAAAATTGTTGGTGCATTCTTCAGTCCAAACGACATGACTGTGTATTGGTAGGATCCCCATTCTGCCGCAAACGTATATGTCGTCTTGGGCGATCTTGATCTGATGGTATCCTGAGAATGCATCAGTGAATGAGTAAGCTTCATGTCCTCCTACGTTCTCTAACACTTCATCCGTGAACGATGTAGGGAATGGGTCATGTAGGCATGCATCGTTCAACTTCCTCAAGTCGACACATATCCTTATCCCTCCTTGTTTCTTGTCATACATTATCATCGAGCTTATCCATTCTGATTCTTCGACCGCTTCTATGATTCCATCTTCGAGCATCCTGTCGATCTCATCTTTGACTTTTTGTTTATATATTGGGTTCAGTCTGTATGGTCGTTGTCTGATTGGTCTTGCTTCCGGTCTGAGTGGTATATTCATTTCTCCTAGCTCCCCGACTATGCCCTTCATCTCTGTAAATGTTGTGGGAAACAGGTCATTGTACTTGTGCAGTAAATCTGTTATGTTTTCCACTGTTTTCTCATCCCAGTAATCCCCAATGCTAGCCATTTTGGGCTGCTCAACTGTCCCAATATTGACTTTCTTTACTTTGATCGGCGCAAAAATGAATTATGATTCTATTTGTGGACCTTCCAAATCTCTTTCTCCTTCGGCTTATTCAATCTGAATATCGCATGGATCGTCCTCATCCGATGCTTCCTCCTGTACATGGTAACACGATAACAGTTCCTTGACCATCTGTTTGTTCCGCTGTTGCTCTTCCATGATAAGTTATACTTCTAGTTCTTTCATGAATATCACTCTTCTTATCTGTTTGAGAGATGCATCTCTGTTGGGGTTCTCATGTTCGAATGAGAAGGTGACTGTAAAGTTTTGTTGCAATTTCGTCCAGGTCGTAGTTCCTCTGTGCAATTCCTGGTCTGTATACCAGTTCGATGGTATGCCTTCTAGGGTGTGTATGAAATAATGAGGCCATTCCTCTGGGGGTGTCATTTTCCGTAGCGTTATACACTTCACCAAGTGTTCTTCTGGTGCCCCTTGTCCATCATATTTCTGTTGTTTGTTGTTTTGTTGTTCTGTGTTGAACCTTATGCACAATAACCGCTTACATTGGTACCATTTTGTGATTGTCTCTTTGTGTGTGCCCCACCATCTTGCAGGTGTGGCCTTGAGTTCTATATCAAGTGCTAACAGTCTCTGGTTATCTAACATTTCATCTTCATATTGTGTCAAGAATTCTTCCAAATGGTTTATCCCATGGAAAATGGGTGGTTCTCTTATTTTTGTGCCTATCCATCTTACTGCACGGTCTATTTTGGCACATCTTCTCGTGGAAACTTCGTGTAGCCTTTGTTTCTAGTTCTCTAAACTGATATCTGAATCTATTGCACATGAAGTAATGCTCCACCAACTGAGTATCCCATATGCAGTTAGGTTTACATAATCCTCATCACATGTAGTTGTTCTGTACAATTAGCCAATTTCCTCTAAGTCCAAACAAGTAGGTTCTACAAACCTCTCTCCTTCTGACGGGTCTAATAGTGCAATGACCTTGTATTCTCCTAACTCAAATGCCATTTTCCTAGTCTTGAAGTTGATTATGGCCTGGTTGAACACCCAATCCATACCAAGCAATGATGGGTATGGTGTTGTGCCATCCACTATTTCAATAACTTCAAAATCCACTTTAGTGCACACTCCATGTAGGTCTATTGTTACTCCTTTCAGTCTACCGATTGGTAGAACTCTGTGTTGGTTTGCTAGTTTTAATTGAACAGGTGAATATCCTAATGTGGGCTATCACATGCATTGCCATGTCTTCTTTGGTAGTACATTAACTTCATATCCTAGGTCCAGTATGATATCTCCCATGTTGAAATATCCAATGTTGACATTCAGTCTTAATTCCCTAATGGTTCTTCTCCTTGTATGTAGTTGATTGATAGTTTTTGGTTTTAGTTTTTCTTCCATCTCAATGCTACATTTTTCTAGTATGTTTTGCAATATTTTCACAGATGATGGATCATTTAATACTTTTACACATGATTGCAAAAATCCTTTGATTGTACTTAATTGTCCTATGGGTTTCATTTCGTTGGTATGATCCAATAATGAAGGCATCTCGTACTCTGGTGCTTCATTGTTTTGCTGTGCTGTTGAAATCGACGCCATGCCTTCCTTCTGAAATTCTTGTCTGTCTTCTTTAAATATCTCCTTCTCCTTTTGTGCATTGAACTGCTTCCTTGGTTCAGTGTTCTTATTTACCTATTGGTTTTGTGCTGGCTCTTGTTGAACTGCATCATTTCCTATTTTATCTCCTCCATGAGTAACTCTATTGATGTTTCGTCCTTCATCCCTTGCTTCGATTGAAATCCATTGAACATTCTGGTTGTTCTGGTTCCTCTTTTCTTGGATCTTTACCAATAGTGTCGGAAATTCCTATGTATCATGGTCTGATGTGCGACAATACATGCAAGTTGCTGGTGGAAGTGGTCATTCCCTGGCATAGTGTCCCGTTTGCTAACAATTATGACATACCACTAGTCCTCTAGCTTGTCTGAAACCTCCTCTTTCTCGTCCTCCCCCTCTATAGTCTGCTCGGTCTCCTCTTGGCGCATTATATTGAGGTGCCTGATTGTACTGCGTGATATTGTACTGAACTTGTCTCGTGTTGTACTTTGGTTGCACATTATTGTATGGATTCTGTGTAGTATTATACTGCTGCAGTGAAATGTTGTATGGAGATGGAGCTTGATTGAACTATGGCGTGACTTTACCAATCATCATTTCAGCCTGCACTCTATATGCATATGATGTCCTTTCTTGCATCAGCTCCATAGTTCTACAATCTTTTTCGTTGTGACCCACTGAATTGAAAAAGGTGCAATATGAGATTTTTGGGACTGTCTGGTATTTGTGCATCATCATACAGTGATAAGGGTCATGAACCAGTTTCTTTCATATTTCACACCATAGTCCTCCTATTGGTAACGGATTTGGAATTCCTGCTGCCATATACTATGCGAATGTTGGACATTCGTTCTTGTGGTGTCCTTCTGTCCTACATGTGGTACACCAAACAAATTCTCATGTTTCCTTGTTCTTATTTTGGTTCAGATGAAACGTTAAGTTCTTTAAATCCTCCTTCAGTTCTTCGATAGCTAGGTCTATCTGTTGGTATTGGTTTTCTTCCAGTTGCAAGGCCGCCTACAGAGCCTCTTCCCACGTCTAAAAAATTTGTTGTCGCAATGGATACTTTAAGTGTGGGGGTAGTGAATTGACAAACAGGTTTCGATGTTGCATCTCCGTCATGAGATACTTCAACTTCCCCTTCAGTTGCTTGAATCTATGATCAATATCCCATACATACCCTCCTAGTTTCTATCTTATTTCGATCATCGCATTTATGTACTGATCCTCTAAGATTGGCTTCTGAAACTCATTTATCAGTAACTTCTTAATGTCTTCCAGTGTCCTTGTCGTACCAGGGGCACTATTTGCATCTAAACTCAGGTACCAGTCTAGTGCACGGTCTCTTAGTGTAATATCTAGATGCGCAAGTTTGGTATCTTCATCTGTGATCTTCTTTGCTTCCCAGATATTTGCACAAATGAACAAGTGCTTCTCAGGGTCTTCTGTTGCTTCTCCTCAAAATTTGGGTAACCTGATAGTGGGATCGTGTCCTGCCATTCTAAATGTTGAACTACTTCCTCCGCACGGTGTAGATACCTGACTAGTGCTGCCTGAAATGGATCCTCCAGTTGTTGTTTCTTGTGTATATGTACTTCCTGTTGTTTGACTGCTTCTGAACTTCATTCGTCTAAATGATGGTTTTCTCTTTTGTGTATTAGTCGCACATGGGCTTTTGGGTTCCACACTGACATTGATATGGATAGGATTGTTGCCTTCTATTACCGCTCTTGGACCTCTCATCTTCCTCTCATATGTTGTGTGCAATATTTCCTCAATCTTCTCCACAACTCGAAGATCCTCTACCTCTTCCTCATCACTCACCAAGCCTTACCTCGTGGCTATGGCTCTCTTCTTGGTATTCACCTTGCATTGGTAGGGTACTCCACTATGCATCTTTCCATATGTCACCATGATCCGCTTGATCTGGTTGTCATCCATCATGATTGGGTCCAAGGGTTCCTCCTTTCGTCCCTTATCCTTTCCTCCTTCCATTTATCCTTTCTTTGTCAGTGCTTCCCCCCTTCCCCCATGCATGCAGGGAAGTTTAGTTGTCTGATTCCATTGTCATTACACCTTTTTCATATAACATTATCTTAGTAGAAGTATACAACGATGGAATGCACCTTCCTCAGGGTCCTCGTAGGAATTATTTGTTCGCTGCGCTGTACGACTTCCCTGTGTTGACTGAAAACTCTGTTATAAAGCCTACCACAATACTGTCAAGCCAAAAATCAACTACACAGGTGAACTTGTTGTTCACCTGCTGTAACTGCTCAATCTACACTAGGGTCCAATCTAGATTTCGAATCCGGTTCGTTGCGTGGTTATCCTTCAACCTTAGTATCCACTTCTGCAATAAGTGTGGAAAGTCGCAGAAAAAGACTTCGTGTAAATCAGTAAAGACGTATTTCTCAAGATATTTGCGGGGTGTTGCTCTAGGGTTTCTATTGCCTTTCTGTGCAAACTCTAGCTCTTTTGTTCTCAACCAACTTTCTATCTCTACTTTTGTAGGATTCCACAGTCTCAACATCCCCTTTTAGTGGCTCATTGCTCTCTGCCCTAATATTTTCTTGGTCTTCGTCTGACAGGTCTTCAACTTATCTCATCTATTCAACCCTCTCTTGTTCCTACCAATGAAAAAACAACCATTTTTTGGTTTTACTACCTCTCTTATTTACTGTTTGAGTTTGTTGAAATAGGGTTCATGTCTATTCGGGTTTCCAACAAAGCCTCTAAAACTATCATCCCTCCTAGTAAACCAGAAGGTAACACAACACACATGATGCACTTCATAGTCTCACCGGAGATATATTTAATGGGTGGATGTAAGGCTCATGTGTTTAGAACCTAGGATTGAGTGTGAGATGAGGGAGATAAATATTGAACAATTTATTAGAACTGTAACTGCAATATACTATCATTTACGAACCTGTAGGAATTATAACAACTCATTCACTAAGCATAACAAGTAACTACTGAAAAGATGATAAATACCTACGTGCATTCATCACACAACACATATTTTATCATGGTTCACCCCCTCCTGGTCTATTTCCACAAAGATTTGGCTCTTGGCTCTTTATTATGATAGTTCCACATCTATAATGCCACACGCTTACAACTCTTCTTAGTCGGTTAGATCTATATGGGGCGAACCAGATTGCACCAGGCTCCACAGCCTACGATCTAACCCTCTATATCTAACTTCCTTTGTCTCCTCTAGCTCTACAGCTTATACAAAATATATCATACAACAAAACATTGCATATCACATCAAATTCAGGCGTAACTACAATAACAACAATAATCAAAACAATACAAAATCCAACCTTCTATGATACTTACATATCACTATGTATATGCTTCTGTCTCCTTAGTTGTTTACAATGTACTACCAAAACCCTAACCATATTGCTGTTAGGTCTTCCTCCCATGCGTGCGTGTTGTTCGTCCTTCCAGTTGTTTCCTTCCTTGCATGCGCGCATGCTGTGCTTCCTTCCAGCTGTCGCTTTCCTTATGCATGCTTTCTTTCCCCAAAAATGTCATGCTTTTCCTCTTTGGCCTACCTCCAACAAACCTTCAAGATGCACTACATGCTCTAAGGGTGCCACTCACCTTTTCACTAATTTTGGTAGATGTCAAACCCTTGGAGTCAATACTTCGTCAGGTGACGTTGTGGGAGACTAAGGGCCTCTAAGGAATAAGGACCATGTCTTATTGCACACCCTTTAGAATCATCATGAGCGACTATCACAGTCTGCCCTCATGACATCGTGGATCTCTCGAACTAGGTAATTGTTAACCTACAGTTTGATCCGTGGCAGTAGTGTTAGTAGGTTGTGGAAGAGCTACTTCCACATCTCTCCCTCAATATCTCTGGTTTTCGTGCATGACCTCTCTACTCCAAATGTGAGTCTAATTAGAAAGCTATCATCAACCTGCATCCATCAACAAACATGTCAGCGTCAGTGATCCATAAACAACATCATATTATATTAGTCATATGTCACATATGCAATAACGTAAATACACAAACCATAAACAATCCACTCCCAGACTCGATCCAGAGTCCAAGGAGGTCCATCGATGTCGTTGACATCCTCAACATATCAAGAGTCCTGCACACTCAGGAGGAACCAGTTAATAGCACCCATCTATACATAATAACATAACATAACATCATAAATCACAATCTCATCATCAGAATCCATAAGAGAAGCAATCACTCATATAATGAAATGGATAACTTGCACACAAGCATCCTTAAAGAATAGGTCACATCAGAAGTGCGCGCAAGAGAGGTATGTTACATACACCCCCTCTTGTTTTAAACTTCATCTCGAAGTTTCACAGTATACAAATTGAGAAATTAAGTATTTGACAATATCTAAATGTCTAGCCATCAAACCAAAATGGAAACTACTGACGTATATCATATGCATCCTCCCAGGTAGCTGAGTTCATACTATAAATTTCCTACTGGACCTTGACCCAATTGGCAGTTCAACGTCGTAGATGTCGAATGCGATGGTCCATAAATCATATTGGCTCTGCCATGAGCACACCCTAGCCCAACATCCGCCAATAAATCAGGTCAATCACCTGCATAGGATCACTGACCTAAAGTCGCACATGGATACAAGAAAAACATCACGCAACACCTTAGAGAATGAGGCATGGATAGCTGTTATTCCATTCATAATTATGGTTGACGCGATGTGCATCGACAAACCCTTATCCCGATCCTATGCTTCATCCATTCCCTTTCGTATCATTTGTAAATGTTATTTCAATTCTTGGATCACTTCTAGTCCTACCAGGACCCCATCCTTGAGTCAATCCAAACTCAAGGCATCCAACACGGTTGCCCATCAAGAAACTAAAATGGCTCCATCTCAATGGTTCTTTGATGGCTGTGTTGCACGCAAACTCGGCCAATGTTTAGAACTATTCCCAACGTTTATGTTGGTCCAACACACACGTACGCAACACAACCTTCCCAAATTGGTTCGTTCCTTTGGTCAGCTTGTCTATCTCAAGGACATGTTGTACTAAAGTTCAGTGGTGTTCCCAAGGCCTCTTGGGAACTCATCCAAATCATCTTGCAAACAACAAATCCCTTATCGGATACGATTCTTTTGGTAGGTATGGAAGTTTCAAAATATTGCTGATATAAACTCTAGCTATATCTAGCACCTGATGCATCGTACGCACAGGGAAAAAATGTGAACTCTTCGTCAGAGTGTCAACTATCATGATAATTGGGTCGTGCCTCCTTGTCATCAATGAAAATGCAATAGTGAAGTCCATAGAAATGACCTCCCATGTCGATTTCAAAATAGTGTGTGGTTGTAGCAATCATGCCGGATGTCTATGTTCAACCTTCACCTATCAACCTTCCTTCTAGAAGAATAATGGCTTAAGGTCGGTCCTTATCTTCATGACTCCAGGATGAGCCATGTACACTACTCTATGAGCTTTGCATAAGATCAAAACTTTTCAATTTTTCGTTGGGCGGTAAGTAAATCCAACTATTATATCTCAAAGATCCGTCGTTGTCCACAGTAACCCTCAATTTTGGTACCAACACGGTGTCTTTCCCAAAAAATTCCTTACCCTCTCTATACCATTCAGTGTCACGTTGTAGTTAGGATCCTTTCACGTAGATTCGTTTGAAGAGTTATCACTGAAAAATATGCGTGGTCTCCGACTCAACGCATTTTCCACTCTGTTCATTGTTATTTTTAAGTAGGAAATCTCAAAATTGTAATCTACAAGCAGTTTTGACCAACGACTTTGTCGAGCGTTCAAGTCATTTTGCGTAAAAAGATGATGTAAACCACAGTGGTCCATTTTTGGTTCAAATTTTTGTCCAAACAGGTAGTGTCTTTAAACTCTCATCACATACATGATGGCTAATAAATCTAAATCGTGCATTGCGTAGTTCTCCTCATGCTTCTTTAACTTCCTTAAGATGTAAGCGATCACTCAATCATCTTGCCTCAATAATCCACATAATCCTTCCTTTGTTGCGTTAATGGATACCAAGAATTCCTCGTCTACACCAAGAAATTTTAGTATTGGTACTATCGTCAACAACTCCTTGAGCCTTCAAAATGATTCTGCGCATTTCTTGATCCACACAAAATTGTTGTTCTTCTTCTGCAATTCCATAATCGGATTTGGTATCTTCGAAGAACCCTCGATGATTCGTCGATAATATCCTGCTAAACCCATGAAGCTATGCACTTCTGGGACATTCCTCGGTGCAAGACATTCCATAATAGCCTCAACCTTTGTTGGATCCACAACGACACCTTCATCGGAGATGACATTCTCTAAGTAATGAATCCTTGATAACATTGCGACCGATTCCTGTAAATTGTTCTCTCGTAACACTGTAGTACCAAGCGTAAACGTTCATCCTGATCTTCCATCTTCTGAGAAATATCAAATGTCATTAAGGAATACTCCTCGGTATTCAAGCAGAGTCTCCATGACCCATCCTTCTTCCGTATCAAATTAGCAGGATCACCCCAAGGCAATACACTTGGACGGATAAGTCCTAGGTCCAACAACTCCTTCAGTTGCGCTTTCAACTCTTATAAATCAGGGGTCAACCTCCGATAAGGATTTTTGCCTTCGATTCAGTTCTAGGTTTTAGGACGATGGTAAATTCCCTCTTTGATTCGGGTGACATACTTGGTAATTCTTTTGTGAATCATGTCCGCAACCTTTTGTACTACAGGAAGGTTTTCTACTCCTTCCTCCACGCCCTTGACGTTCGATGCTAAGTATGCATATAAATTGCATCCTTTCATGTGCTCTCTTATAACTGTAGGGAAGAATGAACCTCAGGGATGCTCCCTATTTTCTTCCTACGATCACACTTATTTGTCCTTTATCGTCAGTCCAACTCCACCGCCTCACCTTATCGTTTAATATCGCATCATGCGATTCCCATCAGTCCATACTAATCATGACGTCAAAATATCTTAAGATTGTGACATAGTCTAGAATTCGTTACACTATTCCCATGTTAAGAAACAATTCATACCCCTTCCTCCAACCATTTGGTTAGTACCTGAAGCCACATTGACAAATCTAAACCCATCCTGTTGAATCCATTACCCAAATACCTTCAACGCGGTACTATGATTAGAGCTCTCCATAGCACCGGGGTCCATCAAACAAATTTTTTTTATTTGGCGATGGAACCTGACACCTCGAGAATGGTGGACTTGTGATCATCTTGACGATTATTGAATGCGGTCATGAATCCTATGGGCCTTTCCTATCTCTGCCACGGTAGTGCATCCTATTGACTCAACTGCTCTCGCCCTTTCAACCAGACAATTTTTCTGGTAATGTGACTCTTCCCATATCCAACATCTGTTCTTCGGTCTAGTACTCTAGGTCCCTGAAGTAGTAGCTGCTGAATCGCCATCTAGAAACCTTGTTTTGTTCTGCTGAAAAGGCCCAAACGATGGCTGTTAGTGGTGCTTCCGTGAATGTGGTGGTCCCTGTAGGGAGCCCTCCACTAAGGAAGCTATCATCAATATGTCGTGAATAAGGGTCCTATAAATGTATCTTGATACCAAGATGTTTGGTCTGGCCAACATCTGATTCTACTGTGCACCAGATTTTTTCAGTCCAAACGGTCTTATAGGAGTCTTGCCTGGACTCCCACGATAAAATATTCCTTATCTTAAGAGGTCTACTGGACTGCATCATGCAATGTCCAAGGTATTTAAATCCTCACCTTCACACGAAATCTGGAGTTAAGGCCATTCATGAACTCGCTGATCTCCAGCTTCTTCATGTTCAGATGTGGGGCATACCGAAGTAGCTCCATAATCTGGTCTCATAATCCGACACCATACAAACACCCTTTCATAAGGCACTGAACTCATCAAGCTGGAGCTCAATGAATTCCTCTGACAATTACTTCTCCCGGAATCGTTCCCCTAACACAGCTTCGACGACCATGTATAGCCGAGGTAGGATCATCTTCCTCCATAGACGAGCGCTCCCCTTTAGCCGAAGACCACCTATGTAGACCTTCGTGCAAGAGGTAGTAACCTCAAAGTACATCACCTTGATCTCCAGCCATGCCTCGACGACTAATCCCTCCATGGCATTCATGAAATCGGGGACTTAATATTCTATAGTTTTTGATGAATGCGACCAGTACTAGCGGGGGCATGCTACGGACCCTCGGGGGTTCAGGTGCCCTGGCCTTATCTTAGTACAGACAGTTAGTCAAGGCCTCTGACATTTCCCTAGAAGGACTCGGTCAGAACCAACGCATTCTGTGTGACAATCTTCTCATTCTCAAGACTTGTTCTTATCCTTGGGGGTTAGACCTCTCTGGAATGAGATCTACTGGAGGCGTCATGCCTCCTCCCCTAGAACCATGTCACGAATCTGTATGGCATCCTGTAACCATGATTACCGCATGGAAAAGTTAATAATTTAATTAGCACTAGGTCGTAATCAAGTCTTAATTCAGTGGAAGGCATGGCTATCCACAGTCACAGGGTTGAACCCACTCTGATATCATATGTAATGACCCCACCGTTACAATAACAAAAGCGACATACAACAGGGAATTGTTTTTTTTTGCATTAGGAATGATACATCACAATTAATATAACATCATTGACACATCATCCAATATATAAATGAAACAATATTAACACCTTATCAATAATTCACGACATAAATCCAACACCACATTGCAATGAATAATGATACACACATCGACGCATTAACACAAATAAACAACAACTCATAACCATTTCATTCTTCAATTAATAAAGACGCATAACAACACAAATCATAAATCATTCAATAAACAACATCTATGATCATCCATTTCATCAATAAATCAATCCTAAACATCAATTAACCAAGGGAAATGGTAACCATAAACATTATCAATCATACATCATCATTTAATTATTCACTGTGCACGATAGTCAACAATTCTAGAAACAATCACAAGTCAACTTGAGTAATGGCACAAGGGAAACTAGTTCTACACCAGTCACATATCGACCTAAAGTCATGACACAACATTAATCAACATTAAATTCAAAGGTGCAAGAGAATAATATGAAGCAAGCACACACCCACTGAAATTGAGGCGTACAAGTAAATTTTCAGTAAACTAATCATGCAACGTTGTTATTGCAATGCGAACTAGTAATCAAAAGTGTAAACATTATGCGTCAGCCCTAGTCCATAAAGCTACACAATCTAACCATTTAACCATTGGCAAAAAAAATCAACCATCACATAAAATTTCATTTGCGCAAGAGTCTAATATTGAAAACAATCCTTCAATACATTACTTAATCAATGTGCAAGAGTAACTATCGATTTATTCATGGTGCTGAGGAATTGATATTAAGTTAAACTGCATGAGGGAAAATAAAGGCTCAAACTATCATACAACCACATTGTTTTAAAGTGAAAGGGAACTCATATTTATTCTCTAATGCACAAGAGATTAAATTTTTTAATCAATTCTATAACAACAATAATTTAATGGTGCACAGGATCTCCTACCAATCTTCATCATATTCCAGCTGCAAGATAAGTAAGGGAAAAATGGACGCTTCAAGGGATAGAAGGTCAAGAACGCAATACATTCATAACATCACACAACATAACTATACATCTCCATCCTAACTAAACTCGCAGAAATAAATTTGCAGAATGCAAAGGTTAATGATATGGTTGTTGGGCAAAGGAGTAAAACATTTAGCTTGAGTAAAAGAGGGTTGCACACTGTTTTTGGGTGCACTTAGTTTGAGGGTAAATCAAGGTAAAAAGAGGGTAGCGCAAGAGGTTCTGGGCATGAACTAAATAAACAAAAATCGTAGGCCTTCACACACATTCATTGGCAGATTAAAAACCAAATAAGTTAATGCAGGGCAACACATTTTGCTGCGCAGCCAAGCAAAAACACGAGGCGACCATTCTCTACACATAGGAAATCTGTGAGTCATTCATCCAGCAACAAAATTACAGAGTAACAAAAAAATGGGCCTCTGGACAACGCGATTCCTTCGCTGTGTAGAACCGTGTAAAACCCAATGCCATGTCTGAGCAAGCTCAAAATTTTGGGTGTGTAAAGCAGGTAAAACTAAAGCCAAGTCCGGGTAGCACGAAAATTTTTGTTGTGGAAAAATAAACGGTGTAAAACAACTCCCAAAACACTCTCACACAAGGAAACAAATACCCTTTTTGTGCAGGGTCAAGAAAAACACAAGGCGATGAGACTCTATATCTGCAATGTAGCGAAATATTTTTGGGCAGTGAAGATCGATTAAAACCCAAACGTTGAGATGACAATGCGGAGATAAGAAAAATATAGTGGAGAAAAAATCCTCTAAGTCGTTGGGTAATCACTGAGAGAAAAATAAGAAGGGGTAGAGATATAGATCTCACATAACCACGAAGTCTTTCTTCACTCAGGAAGAGCTTACAATCCAGTGCTAAGGTAAAATTCCAAGGAAGTGGAAAGAGCAGAGACAGAAACAAATTTCTAAGCATAGAAAATTAAATCTCTTAGAAGAGGAAACTAAATTGATGAGCAAGGATAAAATAAAACCATTACAATTACTACAATAATTAAATCCATGAACATATTTTAAACAATACAAATGCAAACTAATCATGAGTACCGTAACCGATGCTGGCTTGCTGATGTCCTTTGGCTGCTGGTGATCCTCCTCGCTTCTGCTTGCTAATTGTTGAGACCTCACCGGTACCTCTCAGCCAACTCTAGGGGTACTCTTCTTCCCCTGTAGCCCCCCGAGCTACAAAGGGGCTACACATACAAACCAGAGGAAGCTAGCTCCCATATCGCCTCGCAAGGTCGAGCTACCACTCTCTAATTGAGATGGGAATCCCAACTCCCACAAGGTAAAATCAGTCAAGAAAAACATAGCCAGCGTAACCCTATGCCTACCAGTCATGATGCATACTCCTCCTCCGCCATTCCTTTTATAGAGTTTTCTTTGTGATTAGTTGCAAAAACCCTCATTAGATTCTTTTTATTAAATTTATTTAGGATCAACCTCCCCCATACACATGTGACCTGATCCTTTAGTTGCACCAGAAATTAATTAATTAATTAATTTAAATGGCCAATTTCCCTCACCCACCTAAAAGCGTTCCTAAAAGTGCTCCTCGATGTCCCTTTATTCCCTTACATTCCTTTTAATGACTGACACCTTTCTTAAAGCCTGGTTGAGTTAGAAATTAGAAAGTTCTCTATGATATATTCCCTTCTATGTTCGACATTCCCTTTTTCTTTAAGTTTCCCTTTTCGGTCTAAGTTCTAAATTATAAAGTTTGTACTTAGCCAACAATTAATCTTTTAATATTTTAATCCTCCATTGAAATGAATTATTATGTTTGAATTTTCAATATCCCCCCCTTGTCTATTTAGTTTTTTATTTTTTTGTTTGTTCACAAGTCCTACTTAGACCTAGGCTTCAATTTACCAGGCTCGACAAAAGTTTTTAAGGGAATTTAAATTATTAATGTTTACTCATAAAATCATTCATTTTGAGGCTGACCAGGTCCTAAGGAGACATAGTTTTCTTGGTAATAAGTTCATTAACTTACAGAGTTAAAATCGCGACGTGCCCTTCAAGACTCACTACATGCTCCAAGGGTTCCACTCGCCTACATTCATGTTTATTTTACGCGATGTGCCCTTCAAGACGAACTACGTGCTCCAAGGGTGCCACTCACCTTTTGACTAATTTTTGTAGACGTCAAACCCCTGGAGTCAATACTCCATCAGGTGACCCTGTGGGAGACTAAGGGCCTCTAAGGAATAAGTACCCTACCTTATTGCGTGCCCCTTAGAATCATGATGAGCGACTGTCACAGTCTTCCCTCACGACATTGTGGATATCTCGAACTAGGTAATCATTAACCTACAATTCGAGCCACAACGAGAGTGCTAGTAGGATGTGGCAGGGATGATGCCACACCTCTCCCTCAATATCTCTGGTTGTAATGTGTGACCCCTCTACTCCAAATGTGAGTCTGATTAGCAAGCTATCTTCAGCCTGCATCTATCAACAAACATGTCAGCGATCCATAAAAAACATCATATTATATCAGTCATATGTCACATATGCAATAACATAAATATGAAAACCATAAATAGTTCACTCCCTGACTCGTTCCAGAGTCCAAGGAGGTCCATTGATGTCATCAACATCCTCAACATATCAAGAGTCTTTCACACTCAGGAGGAACCAGTCAATAACACCTTTCTATACATAATAACATAACATAACAGAACATCACAATCTCATCATCGGAATCCATAAGCGAAGCAACCACTCATATAATGAACCGAATCACTTGCACATAAGCATCCTTAAAGAATAAGTCACATCAGAAGTGCATGCAAGAGAGGGATGTTACAATGATGACATTTTCCAACTAATCATAGAGCATGATAAGCATAATATAATTTTTTATTTTTTTTTATGAAAGTAGATTCAATTATGAAAATGTTGTTACTAGTTCTAAAACTAGACTCACAGTATTTGGAGTTTTCTCCTTCCCAAGTTGAGTAAGATGAAGTGAACACATAGTATTATGAAAAGTGTCATAGTTATAGGTTTTCGGTCGAACTAATTGTTCGGCCAAAATTTAGTATATTTCGGATGAAAGTTAGTTTTGACAGAAAAAAACTAACTTTCAGCTGAAAATAACTAATTTCGGCTAAAAATTAGTAGTTCAGTCGAAGAGTGGAAAACATAAACATCTATTGGTCAGAAAAAAATATGGGTGTGCGATGTTTCGACACAGAACACGATGTTTCAACACATAAACATATAAATTTTTTTGGTCAAAACTTTATTATCACATTTGTGCACACACTCACTCTGCATTTTCACTATTTTGTCTTTCTTGGGCTACATTTTCATTATTTTTCAGTTATTGGAGGAACATTTTTGCTATTTTGCACTTTTTGGGGAAACATTTTCTAAATTGAAGAGTTTCTTCAACAAATTTGTTTTAAGTGGAGGTTTTCATAAGCAATTTATTCCTATATCAAAGAGATTTTTTTAAAGGTAAGTTTTATTAAACAATTCCTTTCAACGTCTATATATTTTTAGAATAAATTTTGTGATAAGAAAGTTTTTCTCAAGCAATGTTTTTCAAAATCAATTTTTTTTTTAACTTTTGTTTAACATCAATTTATTTATCCAAAATTTCTTTTAAAGAAAATTGATTTACTGAGAATTTTTTTCCAAGTTATTTAAGATACGATGTTTTTAATAACTTTACAGATTGAATAACAATGACAACAAAAGGGAACACAAGAGAAAATATGATCGCACTCGGGATGATACTCATCGTATATAACAAAAAAAAGAGAACTATAGAAGAAAGAAACTACAACGTGAAAATATTGAAGGAACAAGTGATGACAATGTAATTAGAGATTGGCATCTTGACGTTCAACAAGAAGAAATCGAACCAGGTATGCATGCATATTATAAATAATGTTTAGAATTCAAAAAAATATTGTCTAATATAATTGATTGTAAGTTGGAATTTATATTTTTCAAAAACCATAAATATATGTGTTTCATAACATTGATGAAGTTG
>JASDQU011247670.1:9806-25357 GCA_032191745.1 Picea mariana
TGTCTGTCTAATACATAATTATCTAGAGCATCAATTAATGTATTTAGACATCTAGGAATGTGTTGATATTCAATGTAATTAAAATGACGTTCCAAGAGGCGGATTCGTAAATATACCCGTAATAGAGTAGGGCTTCAAATAATATAGACATTATTTCACTGTAGTACTACTAGCTGCGAATCAAGTTGTATAATGAAGTGACGAATCCCAAGCGAAATAGCACTAATCAATAATTCAATGACCGCGCTATACTCCACAATATTATTGGTCACTCGATCGAGACAAACACCTTGTAGACAAATAAGTTCGTTTGAGGGTGCATAGATTTCGGGTACTATGGCTAGCACCATTGGCAAAGCCAATGTAAAGTAGAAAAAACACCGACATCTGGAGACCAAACACAATGCAGGGTAAGTAGTCAGGGTTAAAAGTCAAATATCAGAAACACACTTAAAGTAACACACAAGAGTATGATACAGTAAAAATATAAGTGCTTATGCAGAGATAGGCTAAGCGTAGTACTTCTTCAAGTAAAGCCCATTTCTGGGTTCACTCAAAGGAGTGCCATCGTAGTCTACTAACTCATATGCTCCCTTCTCTAACACTCTTTTAACAATATAAGGGCCTTGCCACATAGCCTCAAATTTTATGGCTCCTAGCAAATCACGATCTTGTTCATAGAGGAGAACTAGATCACCTTCAGAAAATACGCGTGGCTTGACATGTTTTTCATATTGGGATTTTACACGTTTCTTCTTGGTTTCAATAACTAGGGTGGCATCGCGACATATTTCTTCCAATTGCGTAAGATACAACAGACGTTCCTCCTCATCTGAGGTGTTTGGGAGAAGTTGGACGGCTAGTTTTAATGATGGAATTTCACATTCAATCGATAGAACAACTTCTAAACCGTACACTAATTGGAAGGGTGTAAACCCCTTGGCTGACTTCATAGATGTCCGATAGGCCCACAATGCTGAGAAAAACATCATGTGCCAACTCGTTTTGTGAATTCCGATAATCCATCGAAGCATGGTAATAAGTACTTTGTTTATTGCTTCGACTTGGTTGTTGGCCTATGGATAGTAGGAGGTTGAGTTTTCATGTCGAAGACCCAACTTTTCCGTAAGATCAGACATCATAAAGTTTCAAAAGTGGCTACCATGATTGATGACGATAGCCCCTGGGATTCCAAATCGTGTAATAATGTGATTGAAGATGAATATACCCATGTTGTCGAATGTAGGCATTGCCTCAACCCATTTCGTGAAATAATCTACGGCTATAATAATGTAACCATGCCTCCCGACCGAGTGAGGGATACATGTCATGAAATTGATGCCCCACTTAGAGAAGGGTCCAATGGAAACTACAGGATGTAAGGGAGTGGGGTGAGATCTTATTTTGTTATTGTATGTTTGGAAAGTGTGGCATTTTTGGATGGAAATAATACAATCTTTGAATAGAGAAGGCCAAAAATACCGAGCTCGTAAGATCTTTTGGGCAATAGCATACCTAGACATGTGACCACCACATGCTCCAGAATGGCAATCATTCAAAGCTTTCTCAACCTCAGCATAAGTGAGACATCGTCGAAAAATGGAGTCAACGCCACGACGATAAAGAGTATCACTAGGATGATATACTGACGGGGTTGGTAACGTATGCGACGATGGTCAGTACTAGACAAAGCGGGTCGAAAAGTCTGAGTCTGGATATATATAATGATATCTCCATACCAAAGTGTTGGGGCTCAGAAATGTCATATTCTCATCCACCTTTCCCTTCATCATTCTTCACATTTCATCACCCCATTAACCTTTCACGATATCATTTCCATAAATATACTTGGGTTTCACCTTATTGTTCTCCACTTTATTCATTTTAGTATTTAAAAGGAATGTGTGATTAAATGTTAGAAAATCAACATTTTTTCATATATATCTCAAATATGTGTGAGCTTTGTAATGTGTAGGAATATGTGAAGGATTAATTCAAAGGACTTCTCGAATACTTCCTTCACCATTTCAATATTTGAGGAGATAATTCAAGCCCATTCCAAGGAGAAGATCATGGAGATTTGGTTGGAATATCTTATCTAAGGTATATGAGAGATATGTGTAAGTATTTAAAGGGATTATATTTTCTAATAATGTAAAATAGGTTGAGAGAATAGTGGATCTGTAATAATGAGATGGTTATCTTATCTTCAAGGCTCTCATGTATAAAAGAGAGTGATCTATTTTCATGAGTCTTCAATAATTAGATTATTCAAGTAGAAGAGGAGTTAGATTATGTAATTGGAATCAGAGTAGTCATTAGGATTCGAAAGAGAAAAGGATTCTTAGCTTTGATTCATGGTTTTGGTTTTCATGCTTTCATTATTATGTTATGAAGATTGATTTGGTTATTTTAATATAAGATTACTTCATTAGAGTGAGCTCACATGTGTTGTTGTGTCATTTAACTCTTCACTTGCTGTATTTTCTTTTCCTTCATGTAGTTCTCCATTTCTAGATTAATTTCCTTCAGACAATTTCCCATTCTTAGAGTAATTTCATTTACGCAACTAGATTAATGATTCAATTCCAATTGTGTGTTAGATTAATGATTCTATTTCATTCGTGTGTTAGATTAATGATTCAATTTCAGTCATAGCTTAAACATTAGATTAGATTAGTCTCACTTCAATCTTGCATATACTTTGTGTGTGCTTCGTCAGTTTACGACCCCCGAGTTGACAAATTAGATAAGTTGGGCAAATACTACAATGCAATTAATTCAACATTAGTTCGGCCCAATGTAACAATCACTATTCCTTTTGCAAGTCGTGTGGTTCCTTTGAATAGAACAACTGTCGTTCCCTTTATGATTGTTGTTCCTTTACAGGTGTTGCATCTCTGGAGGCTGGGTATTGAAAATGGAAGGTAAGAACCTACGTAGGAGACAAGTAAAACGCTTATGCCAGCGCCTAACTTTGGTTGATGCATAGAGGTTGTTTTTAGAACATCTTTAGAGCCCAACACAAAGGTCATCGGAACTGATCATAAAAAGGGACTCATCAGGTAACGAATCCTCTGCTACATTTCCCGTCTTAGAATAGGGAAGGTCACATATCAATTCAGCAAACACCAAGGATTTCTTGGACTTAGCACGTTCAAACTCTAAGCCAAACTCCTGGAGTATCACAATCCATTTGGAGTATTTTCCCCCTAGCAACTGGCGCGCAAGAATGTGCTGCATAGGGTTGCAATCAGAAATCATGGTGGTCTTGTGTAAAAGGATATAGTGATGGAAATGTTGGACAACTTGAACAACTGCCAAGGCTAGTTTTTCAACATGTAAATACTTGGCTTCGATAGATATGAGACTCCAACTCAAATAATAAATGACATGTTCGACGTGAGAATCCTCCTCTTGGACGAGAACCATGGCGATGGTCGAATCTGAAGCAGCAAGATAAAGGAAATAATCTCGACTATAATCAGGTAGGAAAAGTAGTGGGGTACGGGTTAAAGTCAATTTCAAAGTGTCAAAGGCTTTGTTGGCAGTGGTGTCCCATACAGATTCAGATCCTTTCTTTAATAGTCGAGTAAATCCGAGCGTTAACTCAGCATAGTTCGGGATAAAGTGACGTAGAAAGTTTTCCTTCCCTTGCAAACTTTGTAGCTGGCGAAGTGAAGAAGGAGGAGTGAGATTGAGAATGGCCTCAACCTTCAAAGGATCTACCTGGATCCCTTGACGTGACACAATAAATCCTAAGATTCATCCAGACTCCACACAAAAAACATATTTGTGTGGGTTTAATCGTATACGATAGAATCGACAATGAAGGAAAATGGCTTGGAGGTGGTCTAGATGATCACTACGATGCATGGAATGTGCTGGTAGGTCATCTAAATATGGTTGTACAATGTGCTTAATATCATGGAAAGCATAAGACATAGCACGTTGAAACGTGGCACCAACGTTCTTTAAACCAAAGGGCATTTTTTGGTAGGCAAAAGTGCCCCAAGGACAAATAAAAGCGGTTTTGTGTTGATCCGCTGGTAAGATGTTGATCTGATTATATCCGGAGAAACCATCCATCAGAGAGAATATTTCACTTCTGGCACAATCGTCAATGATTTGGTCAACGAAGGGGGTGGGAAAGTTCTCTTTAGGACAAGATTTGTTGATATCCCTATAATCAACATAGACATGGATTGTACCTTGTTTCTTATTAACCGAAATGAGATTGGATACCCAATCAGTTAAAGCCACGGAATAAATAAAGCCAGATTTAAGAATTTTTTCGACTTCAAGCTTGATAGCGACTACTTTGCGAGGGTGGACTGGGTGAATTTTTTGTCGGATGAGTTTAGCGCTCGGGTATGTCTTGATTTCGTGTACAACAATATTGGGGTCAATGTCGGGCATATCTTCATAGCTCCATGCGAAGATGTCACAAAATTCTTAGAAAAGTGACTTATATGTGACAACTTCATTGGTGGAACACGAAGCTCCGATATGGACATTTTCAACAACTCCAAGTTTGATAGATATGTCGAGGGGGATGGTGGGTGAAATGTTGTTTAAGTTCCCTTCATATAACACATCGTGTGTGGAGTTGGGAACCGAAGTAATAATGACAACGGTCGACAGGGTCGAAATCCTTTGGTAACTCTCGAGTGCATGTGGTTCCAGGAAGAGAATGGAACGATGATGTCCAACATCCCAAGGAGTGTCTTCCATGGACATAAATGACATGATCATCTCATCTGTGGGAAAAATCATGGTGAAAAGGATCAGGAGATGAAGCACCGAGAGAGGGGGTAGAGGGGGATGCCGATTGAATGGCTTGATAAGCAGATTCAATTGGACTTAAAGGTATCTGGTTTCCATAGCGAGAATAATCACCAGGTTCGGGTATTAGCCATGGGTCAGAAGATGAATGGGTTTCACAAACGAAGGTGGAATTCATGTTGATCGAGGCAACCAGAGGTGGTGGAATGTCAGGTGGTGGGATTGGGAATGTACCCATCAGAGTGGAATCTTTTAGTAGACCCACGCTGACATTCTTGTATCCAGGGGGTGTCTTTGCAATAAAAGGTATGTTGCTGGTACATGTGTCAGAGTTGAAGAAGGCTAGTTGGTCTACGGTAACTACCTTTCCTTGATGCGGAAAATGCATGATCCAGAAAATAGTAGACATGATTGCACACATAGAATCGATCCAGCTACGATCGAGTATAAGGTTGTAATCAAGAGGTTCGTCAAAGACCTCAACTTCAACGTTGATCGTTTTGCCTTCTAACGTAATAGGTAGCGAAGGGAGGACATCGTAGGGTTTAAATCCAGACCTGTTAAAGGCCTTGAGCGTGTTGTGTGATTCAGTTAAGGGAGGAGAGCTGATGTCTTTCCAGCAGGCAATGGACATGACACACGTCAAGGCACCCTCATAAATAACTATTCTACAAATGTTCTTGTCAGAGACAACAACTTGTATTTGAACTGCGAGTTGAAGGGGTAACCTTGGAATGTGATCTTCCAAGTCAAAGATTAATAAATTTGTATCCGTAGGGTTGATTCCACCGATATCTTTCAACAATTCCTTCCGTTGTGTAGGAAAACTTTGAAGGACTTTGAGGGATGACATCGCAGACAGTGCTTGTGCAACATCTTCCACTATAATGTAGTTCTGGGCAGCACGTGCATGAGGATTGAAAGTAGACTTTCAAACCATTCCCTTGGGAGGAGGGCGAAGGACTGTGTCGGGGTTCGGTCGTTCGAGATGAAGAGGACCATTGGGAAGGTGGAGCCGAGGGATATTGTTGAACCAACGAAGGTGGTATATCATCAACTTTCTTCTTGGATGAAGGGTAATCTTTGGCACGAGTGGTAAGTGTGATGTCATTCTTCTTTGAATCACCATTACACATAAGTACATAGGAGGTGGTGGAGGAATAAGATTGATCATGGATGACCAATTGAGCCTATTGTTGAGAAGGGAAGGGTTGAGACAAGATGACAGGGGTAGGAGGTTTTGGGGTCCCTTGGAGGAACTTCATGACCTCAACACGTCTCGGACAATCCTTCGTGTAGTGATCATCACCATAAATAAGGAAAGGATAGTGAGGTTTGAGTTTATCCTTATCTTCAGCAGGTTGTGTCTTGTTCTTATCGGATTGTGGGTTGTTATTCTTATCCTCCTTATTCCTACCCTTTCCTTCTTTAGATTTGTTCTTACTGGTAGGAGTCGATTGAACGACGTTCACTTCCGAAGTTTTACTGGTGGGAGGGGTGGGCGTCGGAGCAGTTTGAGCATTAGAAGAATGGGATTTGGGTGTGGTGTGAGAGGTCTATGCAGACTGATTTTGAGTATGGAAAGTACCTATCATACCATCAACGACATGATAAGCTGTTGGGGTCATTGAGGTGGTCATGGTAGAAGGACGAGGTGCATCAGGGAGTAGATCGTAAGAATTAGTCGTTTGTGAATAAACGAGATTGAAATATTGGGCTCGACTGATCACCTGTTCTTCTATGACAACTCCACCCATAGAAATGTCTTTAGATATGTCATTCACGAAGGATTTCGTGAACCATTATGCCAATAACTGATCGGGAAGATCGAGTTTGATTAAACGACGTCTTCATCTCCATTCATGAATGTGATCAAAGATATGAGTGGCTTTACTTTGCTTGAAAGAACTCAAAATCTCGGTCCCCATTTCATAACGGATTGACAACTGGTAGTGAGTGAGGAAATCCATAGCTAGGGTATTGAATTCGGAAAAGAAGCCTCGTGGCAATTCTGTATACCATTTCACAGATGAACCCGTGAGAGTTCGCTAAAAAAGACATAAATGAATAGAGTCATCCATCAAAGAGTTGGATGATTACCAAAGGTGGAAATTCATTACATGATTTTTTGGGTCTTCTCCTGGTTTACCATTGAACTTAGGAATGTCGGATGGTAGTTTGGTCGGTATTACGGGCCACTGAGGAGAGTGACTGATAGGATCGTTTAAAATTCTGGACAGATTAGGGAGGTCCAGGGTGGCTAGGAAGGATAATTGTCTATTCACGTGGGGGTACTAGTGACTTTGGGAAGGAAGTCCCATAGGTATACAAGTAGGACTGTAAGCAATTTTCATATAATGCGAAGATCCGGGTAGATTCGGTTGTTGGTGCAGAGGCATGTAACCTATAGGGTTGTACTGGTCAGGGTTGTTCCCTTGAATAGGGACATTGGTTTGAGCGTTCGAACCCCAAATGGGATTGGACGAACTTGGATATGGTTGGCCTATACTAGGGGGTATGAAAGAGCTAGCTTGAAGTTGTTGCCCCCTAGTCGATTGAGGATTATTTTGGATAAGATAATTCCAATACTGGGCCAAGGATGCAGGTATGTTCTGGCCATAGGGTGGGGTAGGTGGGGGTCGCCCTCCAACCAGGGGTTGCATCCCAATTGGGGTTTAACCTCCAAAAGGGGTTTGTGTTTGGCCTCCAGGGTGAAATTGTCCACCAATAGGAATATGGTAATTAGGTGTGAAAGACTGGGTGGTGCCACTAGGGTCAGTTCCTCCGATAGGGGATGGAAGAGACCCTTTGGAAGGAGGTCGAGGAAGTGTTGAAATAAAACTAGGAACAATATTGTGCCCAGAAGGAGTGGAAACTCCAGGAGTTACGGATGGGACTTGGGTAGGAACGAGAATATAAGCATTCAACACATGATATCTGGGGGGAAGTGTTGGGGTGAGTCTAGGAAAAAGCGACGTGCCAATGGGAGCTTGGCTAGCCACCGTATTTCTGGTGGGAATAGTCATACTATTTGGGACCATTGTAGAATGGGCCATCTGAAGGGGGATGGTCGAGTTGGGATCCGCCAACTAGGTGTCGGAACCACTGAACAGATAGGCAATCGTAATGAGAGTATGTTCTATATCAAATGTTTCAGGTAGCTCGTATTCGACGAATATATCGACACTTGTGCCAAGGATGAAAATATCTCGTCTCGGAATGTGAGTAGACCAAAAGGGATTCTGACCTTCTGGGCCTATGAACAGTCCGGTTGGTACTCCAGAAGTTTCAACAATAATATATCTGGAAGAATTTACCCGAAGAATACGTCTCTCGGAACTGTGAGGAATTCAAAAAGACTCTAGAGAATCATAACCTTCCACTCATGGAGTGGCAGTGTCTTGGACCTCACTCCGTTGAGGAGAGTCCTCCAGTGGGTTGGTAGGCAAGGGTTGAGATCCTCCTAGATCTTCTAGGGGTAGTCCTTGCATTCTACGTGAGCGACATGGAGGGTCAATGTTGCTGGAGCTAAATATCTTACAAAAGAAACTCAATGACCAACTTATGGAAATAAACAATACGTGCTAGTAAAATCTAGGAATCAAAAGCAAGCAAACAAGACCTTCCTATTCCGAAGTCACTAGTTGGTGATGAAATCCAATGTCGTGACGTCGAGATAAGAAAGGGATGGGCTAGGGTGGGAAATTTACGTTGACGACCTAATTAACGGACTTACACCCTGGTGCAAGCTCCCACACATAATTGTGGGTATACCAGCCAAGGAGCCCGAGTGAGTCTGGCCAACGTTGATTCTAGGTACTGTGAAGACTTACCCCTCCACAGTCACCTTGTGTAATACCCTAAGAAGATAGGCTACTAAAGTTACCACAAACAACAATGATGCCTGGGGAAACAGTCAACAGTTCGATCCACACGCAAGGGCAGGGTATCTAGACCAAAATCAACTTGAGAGGCTTCCACTCATCATTGTGGGTATACCTTCAAGTGACCCCCGTAATACGTGCAATCTCTATACTGAGATCAACAAATCAGGGTGAGTAACTTTGTCAATCTCAATGCGACCTCAGGTTTGACCCTTGTGTGAGAAGGGCTACCCAGGAAAAAATGTTGCAAATGGAATTTGACACTCCCTATCACAAGATACTATTGTGTGTTTTGTGCTTTGGAAAATGTGTCTCACTGCCTATTCCAAAGCTCTAGCCTAGCTAATGTTTGTGTAAAAGAGCCCTAGAAAATGTTACTAGTTGAATTTTAAAGTTTTGCAATATTATTAAAGGATGTTGTTACTCAAGAGGGAGATGGGAATGAAACCAATGTTGTGTAAGACTTTGACCCAATAATGCGTAAATAGAAATGAATGATACAAACTTTCGTTCGATGAATTCTATCTATAGCAGGGAAAAATAATCTTTCTGGAACAATGCACTACGATGTGCAATTCCCTTTTTGAATGTAGTACCAAACAATCATTAACAATGGAATTTCACTATTCATTCTCTTTCAATATTTTAAACTCCAATATTTTCTGCATAAATGATTGCTTAAAAGACTTAAAAGACTTTGATTTTTTTTTTATAGAAACCAAAAATAGGGATGGAACTAAGAAAGGGTAAGCAACCAATGAGAATAAAACACACAACAAGCACCCAAATCAATCTTTCAATGGAGATAAAAACACAAAATGACAAGAAAAGGTTTCTTCAAATGTGAACAAGAAATGTTTTTCTGATCATTAAGCAATCCAGAAGATGCAACCAACTTACAAATAAAAACCAAAAACAAAAGCTTTGATCGAGCAAGCACTCGGACGCAAGTCCAAAGATTATATCCTCATCGATAAAAACAAAGATAAAAAAAGATCAAAAGAGAGGCGTTCGATCTCCAAAATCAATCAAGATCAAGTTGAAACAGTCAGAAGCATTCAAGAACTGGTATCAAAAATCTTTTTCTAGCCGACTGAAGCAAAAACTGGGCAATAGTAAAGGTCAAGACCCAATCCAAAAAGTTTTCAAATGCCACTGCGGGTAGGCAGTATAACGCAGTGCGGAAATGAGTGATTTCTGTAGGCCAATAGTCATGCAGGTCACGAAAATCCCGCACTAAAACAAACCACCAGGGTGCGGAAATGGAAGGTTTCCGTGGGCTACCAATAGGGTGCAGTGCAGACGCATTTCATGAAATATAAAATTTTTCAAAAAGGACAAAGGGTCTCAGGAAAATTTTAAATCCAATGAGTCTAATTGGATCTCCCACAAACTTAGAGACTAAAACAGAATGTAAAAGATAGGCTATGAGAAAATGGCCAATGAAAAACCACAATCAAGTTACTTTTCCCCAATGGAGTTGACAATTTTGTTAATGGGTAAATCGGTAGATGAGGGCATGAACTAATCCCCCTAGATCCACTTGGATCTAGAACAAAACAAGACGGAACAATACGCTTTCCCTAGATTATGATCATTGAATTTAATTACCAAAGGATAAATAGATAACATACCTTATGAATCGCTTCCTTATGTCTTTTTTGATCCTTCTTTTCTCCAATGCTCCTGTGAGATCAGATCTGTAATAACACAAATCAACCAACGTGAAAGCAGCAATAGTGAAATTCAATGACAACCTAAACATGTGATCAAGGAGTCATGTAATAAAATATCAATCATTTTATGGGAAAGAGACATGCCACCATATTATATTAATGAAAGGTAGAAGATACAACTAAATCTCCTTGATGTCACAAGTTCCCTTTTAGTGGTCTTTCGTTCTGACACACACATACATTTGCTCCAAAGTTTGCATGAAGATTTCTCTCAAAAACTTGATGGATGAATGGAGACCTCAAGCATCGCTTGAAATAGGATTCTTCACACAGACTTCAATCTATTCTCTCTTCAGTCTCTATGCTTCTTTATGATTGTACCTCTAACCTTTTCCATGAGAAGCCTATCATTATATAGGAGAAGATGAAGTGGTTAAAGAGATGAGGATGATCCCATTAAATTAGAGAAGTCAGTAGGATCGTAACCATATGGACGCCACCTCACATTTCCAGAAGATTCCACTTCTAGAAGCTGCTAGAACTTCTTTCCTCTTTTAGTTTTAAAGTGCCACCGTGACCTGTCTATATAACAGCTTGCGGAAATCTCATGGACTGGATATAGTGCAACATGCAGAAATCAGGGATTTATGCACTGTGTAAAGGGAGCTGCTTGCGCAAGCCTTCCAAAAATGCATCTTGCAAGGATGGAAAGAGGTCTCTTTTCTCAGGCAAAAGATTATATTGGGAACCTGAACACATGTTTATGTAATCATCATCAGGGTGACAAAAATAATGTGTAACACTTAATTAGGTCTAGGGCGACCTATCACTTTACCCTTTTAATTTACATTTAATTGTCAAGGCACAAAAGGGCGAACTTTTAAAAAGGCACAATAGGGTGTAATTAATAAATATAATATAATAATATTATTCAACACTCCCTCTTAGGTAGAATATTCTTCGAAATTATAATATTTCAACACTCTATAATATTTCAACACTCCCCCTTAACAAGAAGGGTATTCCACTGACAACATCAATAGCAACTGACTGGACTCAATAACAACATCAACAACATGGTAAATCAACCATTTTAGTGTAAGTATGCCACATGAATCTCATGTAGGGTAGAAATGGTCAAATGCGGAAATATGAGTGATGAAGGGAATGAGGATGAAAGGGCAAGGTAAATGAAAAATTGCCAAATGGCATCATAAAATGTCTTATTTCCTAGTCCAATAGGATTTTTTTTCAAAACCTCGGAAATCGCTATAACATGTATATATATAGTCTATGAATGAATTTATGTTTATATGAATGTTTTAAGAGCTCTCCCAGAATCCATTTGCATCAACTTCCAAGAATCATAATGACTACAAACCTTAGAATATAGACACATTCCTTTCAACTATATGAAATTTCACAAGCATGGACATCTGTTTAGGGATTTCCATTTTAATGCCACAACTAATCTTAAAAAGTAGGAGGAAGGGGCTGACAAGGATGGATTTGTCAAGGTGCAAAGAAAACTAGAATCAGGAAAAAAAAATGCCCCACCCAGGCAACCAATAATATCCCAAGAATGGCTAATAGTTTTCAATATTTAGTAGAGGAGAAGGAGCCCATGGAGATTAAATTAGGAGAGAAATCATTTGTGGATAAGGAAACAATGCCTCTCGCAGCGACCCTAGGCAAGCCAAAGTGTAGAAAAAAGGAAGCAAGCTTGTAGCCACTAGAATGAGATATTGAAGGCACTATAGACATAGAGTTAGGGAGGATGAGGAAGAAAAATCCAATTCAGAGGAGGAAGAGTTAGAACCAATACAATACATGGACATGAAAGATATAGATCTACCAACACTTATTGAGATATATGGAGTAAAAAAATTAACAAATATATAAGAAGAAGATATTCAAGTTTTACATAAGGAATTATTGAAAGGGAAATCTAAGATTGGATCATGCACACAAAATTAGGGAGCTTCAGTAGGGTTGGGAATCAAAACTACAAAGTTCAAACCATAGAAAAAATCAACAGAGAAGAAAGAAAAAGAGGCAAAACACCCATGAAGAAAAAAATCTAGGAGGAGGGGGGATAGCTATTAAACTCAGGACAAGTGTCATCTCTACATCATGGAATATTAAAGGAGTCAATGGTAAAGGTAAGAAAAGGATACTCAAGAACATGATCAATAAATACAAATAAACTATTTTTATGATTCAAGAAACTAAATGTGATCAGGAAGTAATGAAAAAGCTAGCCTCAAGATCTTGGAAAGGTTGAAACTCAATAACTATTAGCGTGAATGGATTCTCGGGAGGGTTGTCCATTTTGTGCAAACCATACATAATATTGCTATAAAAATTTGTAACAACAAGTGGTACAATCCCTGCAAGTTTCAAGGAGATTGGATTGACAACGAGAGGTACAATAACCAATGCCATGACTGAAAAGCTAGACTTTCTAGAGACATTTTATCATATAGGAGCAATGATAGGTCAAGATCCCTAGATCATTCAAGGTGACTTTAACATGTAACCTCATCGAGGGAAAAATAGAGAGGCATAAGATGGTTGGAAGAGGACATTTATATCTTCAAAAACATCATTACAAAGATGAAATTAATGGACATGATGACTAGCAATGGCTATCACACCTCGAACAATGGAATAGGTGGCAAAGATCAAATAGAAATATGGTTATATAACTTCCTAATCTTAGAATCCTTCATCCAATCAAGAGTTTCATTCGAATTATAAGTCTTTCCAGGAGAATGATTTGATCATTGGCCTATAAGTCTAACTTGGGAGAGAAAGAGCCTTTAGAATCAATAAATTTTTATTGGATCACCCTGACTTGATAGAAATTAAAAATTAGTGGTGGAAGGAGGTGGATCCGATGAGGTTATCCTTGTTGTATCATGTACAACATAGAATTAAAAATATAAACTCCAAACTAAATCTTTGAAACAAATCAGCCTTTGGAAATATTTTCCAGGCACAACTTGATTTCGAAACCCAAATGGAAGAAGTTTAATTAACCATCATCAACCAAGTTAGGAATGACAAGCTTGCTCTGAAGGAGGACAATTTTAAGGGTTTGATATAAGTAAGGGAAGATCAAGAAGACATTATATGGAGTAAAAATTCAAGAATAACATGTCTCAAACAAGGAGACAAAAACACTAGCTCTTCCACAACTCAATGATTAATTGTAGACACCACGGTAAAATTGTGTCCTTGCAAAGTGCCAATGGAGAAACACTGGAATACCAAATGGATAGTGAAAAGGAGATCAGAGCTTATTACCTCCATCTCCTTTTGGAGCTAAATTTAGAAAGGAAACAAGACATCGATTCCATATTATAAACCACATCCCATGGTTGGTAACTCTAGAATAAAATGCAAGCATTATGAGAGAAGTCACTATAGAAGAAGTTGAGATAACAATCATGGAAGTGGTAGCCAAAAAGTCACTAGTAAAAAATGGGTTGACAATAGACTTATTTTATAATTGTTGGGTAGTCATAGGAGAAGATGTTTGAAGAGTAGTGGAAGACTCAAGAGCCTCACAATAAATCCTCCAAGAATTTAACTCCACTTTCCTCACTCGCGTACCCAAGGAAGACATGGTAATTGTCTAAACAAATTTAAAACAATGTTTCTCTGCAATGTGATATACAAAATCATATCTAAGGTTATATCCAATAGGTTGAATCCAATCATTTCCTACATAAATTCACATGAGCAAGGAGGCTATATTGAAGGGTTCCATATTATAGATGGCATCATGATTTCCCATGAGTCCATTCACTCCATGAAGTCAAACAAAAAACTAGGTATGCTTATAAAACTTGACATGTAACGTTTCCCAACTTAACCAAGGAACATAGCTTGCGGAAAATACACATAAATTCAATTTTTTTCAGTTAACTAAATTCCTGTAGCTTACCAGCTACAAATTATACACAGATTTAACCATTGCAGATACCAATTATTTAAATGCAGTTACATCATGCTAGCTAACATGAATTCCGCCTCTTCATTGAGACAAATTATGTGGAAAACATCCTTTGTACTGTGCACAACAACTATTAGCAGCATGCACAATAGGATTTGTATTGTGTGCCAAAACTATTCCCATCTTGCGCAATGATTTGAGCACCACACCGAAATCTTGTTACCGTTACAACTAAAATTGATTAACTGATACATTTAAATCTCAAATTATGAACAAAATGACAATCAAGCTCAAGCAATTGTCCATACTAATTAAAAATGTAAATGAAACTAATAATTTCACCACAACAACATAAAATTCATTATCATGCACATGGTAAAATGCATAACAATTAAACCCATACATTAACTCAGGAAAACAAATAAACACTTATCTTTTTAAAATAGTTGTGCAACCATCTTCTTGGGAAAAACGTTCCACCCAACCATATAATTGTTGTTCCAAATCTCAATAGCAAGTCACCCTTGAGCTAGGGCTAGGAATCCAAAAGAAAATGGTGTCCACTCACAACTCAAATATCCCACAGCCCACTAGTATTCTCCTACAACTATCTTGAATTTCCTCAAGCTCTCTTCCTCTTGGCCTTCCCAACCCAAGGAATGTACTCATTCATTGTTCTCAATCCATTGGGCATCTCATTTGTTTATCAAGGCATCTCTGGAACATGTAACTAAGTATCTTTCTACAGGGAACTCAAGGGAACTCATTGCCCTGAAAACTACTAGCAACAACAATAAACACTTGTTGTTACAATGCAGCTCACATAAGAGTTCACTCTTCAGGCCTGAAAAACTGGCTCTTCAATTGTCAGATCCAAAACCCTCCAGCATTATCTAGAATTTGTCCATACTTCTTGCTCTATCTGCAATGCTCTCTTTCTATGCTCTTTGTTTTTTGTTCATGTAAAATTGAATGTGTAAAAACTGCTTGTAACTGCCCATACAAATTTCCTCTATTTTCCAAAGATAGTTGACTTCTAACTCTACCCAATGTTGATTTCACTTCAGTCGCATGCCTCCAATAACTATGGGATGTGACTCTTACACCCACCCTCTTACATAAGTTTAATGATTGGGCTCTCATCCACTCAAACAAGAAAATATAAGTTATCCCCAATGATAATAAAATTCAGGAAAATGGGTTGAATTAATTCCCATAATTAATTTCCCCCTTGGACCCCTCTTA